>JH153954.1:39603-52810 GCA_000226015.1 Mnemiopsis leidyi | reverse complement strand
ACTCGCGCGCGGCTGATCGCAGCTTCAAAGCTTGTCTGACTTCGTCCGACCCTCATTCGAAGCGAATAGAGGGATAAAATGACAGGAGGGTGCGCGCTGCCGTACAACTTCAAAGCTTGTCGAGGTGTTACCCTGTACCCGACTCGCGCGCGGCTCGCAGCTTGCTGCTCTAAGAACGTTAGACGGATATCATTTCGTCAAATCGCGGCTTGTTGCTCTCTTGGCGTTAGAACGTTAGATATGAATACCATTTGCCACAGTTTGTAGTAGCAGCGGATAGTTATTTAGTCTCATAACAGTTCTGATTTGAATGTTCTCTGTATCTGTAAGTGTATGGCTAAGAAATCAGAAATGCGATCTTTTAGGAAACTTTTTTACTCGAAATAATTTCGAACAGACACGTTCATAATCATTCTGAAAATGTACACGTAAATGTAACGTATATATCGATAAAATTCTACGTCACTCAAAAAGTTTGAGATAACACAAGATTAACGGAAATAAGAAATGTCGTAGTCCTTCACTAATAGTAATAATAGTAATATAACAAATTTTGATCTTCAAATCAGATAAAATGTATCTGCAAGTCAGATAAAATGCACTTAACGGTGACTGAATTGACATTAAACGAAAAAATAACATGTTACCATTAGGCAGGACAGGAGTATAAAAGGAGTGTCTCAAATTAAGCCGAATCATACTAAATATTTTCTGAGTTCAATCTGTTCATCGCGATTGTTCACAGTTCAAGTCCAGTTTGTTTTTTAAGATGAGTCGGGCTTCTTTAAGTTTAATTTTCCTGTCTACTGTAGTCGATGCACGTTGAAGGACAGTATAAGTTCGAGTTTAGGGTTGCCCTCTTGGTGGTGTGTGGCGTAGTGTTTGGCGAGAGGCATGTCCCATGTTTGCCGATCTGAAGTGCTCTGTGTATCGATCTCCAATCGGCCTGTAGGTTTCTCCGTTGTAGATTCCTATACCACTTTGTTGGCATTCAACGTAACTGCACTTCACCTAGTAAACTACGTTCCTATCAGTACAATTTCCGTTGTTGTTTAATGCAAGACAGGTGATTATGAATGATTATGAACGTGTCTGTTCGAAATTATTTCGAGTAAAAAAGTTTCCTAAAAGATCGCATTTCTTAGTCATACAGAGAAAAGTAACATTCAAATCAAATTTGCCACAGTGCTACACTTTGCTTGTACAGCAGCGCGCACCTTGACGAGATGATATCCGTCTAACGTTCTAACGAAAAGGAGAGCAGAAACGCGAGGAGAGCAGAAAACTGCGAGCCGCGCGCGGGTCGGGTAACATCTCGACAACGCGCACCCTCCCGTCATTTTATTCGCTACGAATGAGGGTCGGACAAAGTCAGACAACACTTTGCATATAATTAGCCCTGCTGCCGCGAAGCGTCATGGCAGCCTCCGGCGCGCGCGAAGTGACAACGTCTGATCTGAACGTCAGGATTGCCTGGGGACCTCAGTTTGTCGCGGTGATACCCGACTCACGCAGCTAAAGCGTTAGACGGATATAATCTCGTTAGACGGATATAATCTCGTCAAACCTCAGTCTCCTGTTCGAGGGAAACGTAGAGAGAGCCACGCAGCGCCCGTTAAGGCTTACAGTTAAGTTACACTTCATTGTTCATATTTTCTTTGTAATTGAACAGCACGTTCACCCTCTCGGAGAAGTCAGATGTCAGAGTCAGACTATGTTTTCGTACTAAAAGTAAATTTTCTGACCCTCTGCAGTCTGCGCTCCTTCCGAGCGGGACGAAACTGCTGGTGTTGGGAGGGTGCGCGTGCCGTACAATGGTTAATGCAAAGTACCCGGCAATATGAATAAGAAAAACAAATTTCTTTCAGACACCTAAATGATAGCAATATAAATATATTATAATAGGATAACCGCAACATATACAGATATCGAAAATGACTAAATCTCATTAAAACACGCGATAATATTTATTGAAAAATTCCCTGTTTGATTGATACTTAATGATTTTATGTTACTGTTTGCAATTGCATTGGAGTTAATTCGTCAGCCCTAAAACCCAAATAAAGAATCAACACAATGCAGAGATTTTCACTGTCAGTGAAAGGCATTTCTGCATTTTGGTTCTATTCAGAACATATGTGACTCTGATAAATTACAAACTTAAAGTTAATATAAAACAAAAATAAGTGTTGTCTGATAACTTTAAACATTTCTGACAGAATAACTGATTGCAGGCCGATTCCAGTCTCAGATCCAAGGTTGTGCCAGGTAGAATATTACGTTTTACGATAGATTATGTACATAAGAACTAGTTAATTAATATACATCTATCAAAAGTAACTAATATACAAAATAACAGTGCATCGAAAACACTGATATTCATATAATCTCCAATGTCGTAGATTTATCAAAACCTATACAGTACAGGTTTTACAATAACAAAATTTAAATACTCATTAGTTGAATCAATAACTCCCAACAATAAGTGATATAAAAGTACTAATTCCATCACCATAGAGACGAAATAGTTTAGTTTCTTGTCTAAGTTTGGTCAAAAAACAGATACAGTTCGGTCATTGAGGAAGTTATCAAGAAGTCTGAACTGTTCTAAAGACATGAAGAAAAGGACATTCCAAGGTCCGAGTCTACAGAAAGTGGGGACGAATCCCTTCCAGAGAGCAAGTACCCCTTCATGACGAGCAGTGTTTAGTAGAGTGTCCAACACTCCTTTGTAGATCTTGACCTACGAGGGCAAGGGTTAGGGTTTCCGTTTTCAGTCCTATTATCCACGTTTAAAATTTGAATAATAATTTCTGACATGAGTAGATACAGTTTGAAAATTACATTACAATTATTTAATTATGTAAATAGCACTTCAAAAACATGGCATAGTATAACATACGTTTGGATCGCTTAGAAGTTTCTGGTTCATCATCCTCGTTTTAGCGACATCTATAGGTTGTGAGAAACAGGAACCTAGAAATCCAGCAAACAAGCTTGAGCCGAAGTGGGTCTTTTTGTTGTCCTGGAACAAACAAATATATTGGTCGAAGTAATTTAGAAAACAATTTGGTTGATTCAAACTGTCTGATTTGTCGAGTTGTAAATATCACAGGTGATAATCCGTAATTAAGAAATGCAAGAACAAGAATGATTATTTCAAAACAATTCGTATATGACATATATGTAATTACAAGTAAACACGTGACATATATGTAGTTACAAGTAAACACGTGACATATATGTAGTTACAAGTAAACACGTGACATATATGTAGTTACAAGTAAACACGTGACATATATGTAGTTACAAGTAAACACGTGACATATATGTAGTCACAAGTAAACACGTGACATATATGTAGTTACAAGTAAACACGTGATATATATGTAGTTACAAGTAAACACGTGACATATATGAAATGATATGTAGACGCTCCCACGCTCAGCTCCGCACCAAGCTTACACTTTAAAAGATATGTGTGTTTTCAAAACACGTGCTTCGCTGTCGTGAGTTTTTATACTTGGTTTTGTCTATTCCGTCAGGAAATTAAGCTTATTTAAATACTTGCCGGATACATTACGATTTGTCCCAAAATGTTGCTGAAAATTAGCTAAAGAAGAGCAAATTTTTCAAATTGGGGCGAAAACTTTCATGATTCAAACCTATCATAATCACAGAGGCAATTTTAAAATTAGTAGCTTTATCAAAAAAAATGTTCACGGTGCTGTGCAATGACGAAGCGAATGGTTTTTAAAACACAATGATCTCTTCTGTTTTCATGTTGTCATCTTGAGTCTTTGTGAGTGTTTGCAAATAAAAGTAATAAGAAGATCAGTATACACTGTACAGGCACTATACTATTGACACTACATAATTACAGGAAACTGTAAGCAAAGTCTCAGAAAATCACTAGTTACACTACACAGATCTCGTCTGGCATCACAATGGTGTTGGAACCAGATCTTTAGATTTCGATTTGTAAGCAGCAGCTTTTGAGAGGATTTTAGTTTAAACCCTTGTCGCGAAGAAAATTCAAACATGTGTCAGTTTGTAGTGGATTATGGATTATTTATGGCTTTAGCGAAGATTTCAGGTTTTGATGAGATTTGGAGCATATGGGACGTGAGGGTAACGAAGTTGTACAGATTTAGCAACAATTTCCAACAAACTGCGACTAAGACAGGAAATTGTCTCAATATGCACTCAACAAAGTGTCAGTGTACATCAAGTTACTTGACTCTGTGATTTTTGTACACAGTTGTACCGGCGCCTCCTTTTCGTTACCTTCCTAGAATCGTTCGTTTGCTTTTTACTTAAATTTTCAATATTATTTCGTCGGGCTTAATATGCGTCGGTCTCATTATACGATATCTATGCTTATAAATGTGGGCACTACAAATGAATGAAATTTCTTAAGATTAGAAGTGCATGTCTATGAAGTTCTCCTTAGTAATAATTAACTTGTCGGATGTCGTGTTGCAACTGTAAGAAATAAATTTTGAACCTGTATCTTTAAATCACCTGAAGTTCTAACTTCTCCTTACTCAGTGCCACATGGTCAGATAAAAAATGTGAAGAGACCCGTATCTACACTACAAGATGAACACGTGACTACCCCAAATCCCGGGTGTGTATGGGGGATGAGGAAGGAGAGACCGGACCCAGGGACGATACCTGCTGCGGGGGACTCTGTCAGAAGAGATGCTGTCTGGACTACGGCAAGAAGCGACTCCCAGTCGTCACCTGGGTCCCACACTACTCTGTCGAGAAGGGCAATGCAGATCTCATAGCAGGGACAACAGTGGGACTCATGGTTGTGCCGCAGAGTCTCGCCTACGCCATCACGGCCAACTTGCCGGCGGTGTACGGGCTGTACTCCGCCTACATTGGAGCCTGGACGTACATTCTGTTTGGGACGAGTAAGGACGTGACAGTAGGACCTACTTCCATCATGTCCTCCCTGGTAGCAAGCACTGCTGACGGGGACGTGGCGTACGCCATCTGTCTCTCTTTGGTAGCAGGTCTGTACATGCTCATTCTGGGAATGTTGGAGTTCGGCTGGGTCATGTGGCTCATTTCTTATCCTACTCTTGCTGGATTTACTTCAGCTGCTGCGATAAAGATAGCAGCTGGAGAGATAGGTGATCTGGTCGGTATCAAGGACTGGGACACTGACTTTATAGACGTCTGTATTGATATATTCACTAAATACAATCAGATAAGATGGACAGACGCACTGCTAGGATTCACCTGTCTAGCTATATTATTCTTGTTGTGGTTGTTACAGAAGATATCAGCAATACGATACAACCTGGAGCTCCAAGAGGGAGGCAGAACTCCAATGTACTTTTTCTGGAGATCTCTGTGGTATGTTGGTCTGATGAGGAACATCATAGTGGTGCTGGGAGCTGCACTACTTGACTACTGTCTTTACGTGGATGACGATACTCCCTTCATCGTTATCGGCTACATTCAACCCGGGCTACAATCTCTCGATATCAGTGTGTTTCAGAAGTTCCACGACCAGTGGGCTAGTTTACTGATAAACGGGCTAGTTATCGCGCTGATAGGCCTGCTGGAAGGGTTAGCTATCGCTAAATCATTCAGCAAGAAGAACAAGTACGAGGTGAACAACAGCCAGGAGATGATTGCTCTGGGCATGTGTAACATTGCTGGTTCCTTCTTCCAGTGTTACCCTGTAACTGGGTCTTTCTCCCGGTCCTCGGTCAACAGTGAGTCTGGAGTCCGAACTCAGTTTGGAGGGTTCTGGACCGGACTCATAGTGGTGCTCTGTCTCCTCTTCCTCACTGTTTTCTTCTCCTACATCCCGCTAGCCGCTCTAGCCGCTGTGATCATATTCGCGGTGGTCTTCATGATAAACTTCTGTATTCCAGTAGAAATGTGGAGGGTAAGAAAGCTCGGAGCAGTCAGCTGGATAGTTACCTTCTCCTGTGTCTTGTTACTGGGTATCGAGTACGGTATAATAGTGGGAGTAGTGTTTGATCTGCTCCTGGTGGTTGCCAGGAACCTCCGACCCGACACACACGTACACGACATGGGTGGTGGAGTTATATTGGTGGAGGTTGACAGTGGCTGGAACTATCTCAGTGTTAACTTTGTCAAGGAGAGGGTGGAGGAGGCTCTGTATTGGGAGAGGAAGAAGTTCTTCTTCTCTCAATCCACCACCGTTAACGCCATCATCCTGGACACGAGCAAGTTCGGTGAGCTGGACATCACCGCCCTGGAGAGCTTGAAGGGTATTCAGGACGACTGTAGAAGTGAGAAGATTCTGTTGTTCAGTGTTGGACTGTCCGAAGAGCTGTGTGAAGATTCTCAGAGTTTCGGGATAGCTATTCCCAACTTTAAAACAGCTGACGAGGCCGTCAGGGCTGCTAAGAGGGAGGTCGGGCTTGCTATGGCTATTCAAGAGAGAATTGATCAACACGAGTCAAGAGGTGACGGAAAGAAGAAGTACGGAACGTTTGCGGAGGATCAGGAGTCGGTTAATTCTCAATCCTTGACAATGAGAACTGCAGGGACGCACGTTCTTGATGAGGAGGAAGAGGAAGGGGTAAGGGGAGAAAACAACAAATCTGATTGATGCGATTAAAAGTCAGGGATTAATTTTTGTTTCGTTGATCAGAGTAGAAGTTAATCTCATATCTGCTGCTTATTAGATTGATACATTTCCTGTTTTTATAAGCCGTATATTTAATTGTTTCCCAATATCTTAATTGAAGCAGGACTCTTCAGATAAGTTGTTCAGATAGCTCTTTTATGCTACTTAAACTTTATGTTTATTCAGTTTTGTCAAACGTACGTTTTTTTTGTAAAATTTGATTCTTTACAGTATTGAGCGTGGTTAGACTTAATCAGACAGTCAATAAATAAATCAAATTCTTTGATCACTCAAAACAAAGACTACCTGAAAGCCAGCAGCGATGAGATTCCTCTTGGTGACGTCATAGGTGGGTATCTGTACGCCGTTAACCACAGCAGCACGTTGAGCGTTAGGTATAGCACCTCTGTAAACACCTCGCATACCTGAGGTGGTAAGTTCTTTATATTTAAATTTGGGCGATTCTTCGAATAATAACTGGATGTTATTATTCTTCGAATAATAACATCCGTGATCAATCTAGGTAGAGAAGCTGTTTAAAACATAAAAATACACAAAAGAAATGGATTAAAACTAAATATAAACCCTCTGTTTTGAAAATGTTGACAAAACTGCGAATAAGAGGTGGGGATTTAGTATGATGACATGCCTGCATTCTTACTCGCATAACATCAGTGGGCGTGGTTATCTGGAGAGGGAGAGAAATATGTGGTGAACAAGTGAGAACGTTTGAAATGCCACTTTGGTGTACGACATAAATTCTTTCACTGGCACTTTTACTGACACTTTCGACATGAATCAAAAATTAAAAAAGATTAAGACGTGGTAAATTATTGACAGAAAATATTTGCTGACAGGACGTATTTGAGATCAATTACCCACATAAGAACCAATAACACCAGCAACACCCCCTAGTAAGACCAAGTGTGGTAAAGGCATCTTTACCCCCACATTCTTCTGCTCCCACTTGTCCTTGATACTGTAGTAAATACCTGAAGTACATACCTTTACTGTAATAAAAACTGTAAAGTAACAAGGCATTATTCAATGTTGTGCTCTGCATCCAACTCAACTTTCGGAGACTTTGAAAAGAGAGAGAGAGAGCTGGTACTTAGATATCAGATTGAGGTGCCAGAAATAAACTTACCCAGTCGAATAGTTCCGTACGTTCCCTGCCTGAGTAGAGCAAACTTAGCTCCAGTAAAGAGGGACATTACCCCTTCCTGCCGCCCCACCGTTACCAGCGTGTGTATCATACCCCTGTACTTCAAAGCTGATAACCTAGCGTCCGCTACTTGCCCCTGAAGGCGATTCAGACTCGGTTAGAAAGAGTCAAAGTGGGAGTTACGACACAGGTAGGAATGTAAACATCGCTCTAGAATTTATAGACAAAGATAGAATTTAACAATTTACTTGAGCAGACAGAAGAATGTAAAACTTCGCACCTGAATTTGTAGGCGAGTCTTGCTCATATCGATAGGAAACGTTAGAGCTTCAGCAGTCATGGCAGCTAGCCCACCATACACAAACGCCTGCCAAGGCATCCCGGACTCTCCGATACGGTGCTTGGCGTTACGTCGTTGGGCGTTACTGCACTATGTAGCTCTAAAATCGCTGAAGTATTTTGGGGAGCTAGGAAGGAGGGTGGTGTGAAGGGATTCGGATTAGAGGAGAAAAGAGGGGAGTTGTGTTGTGTGGAACTTTAGTCTTGACTTGTAGACGCAACTTTACATACTAGAAATCTAATAAAGAGTAAGAGTAACACCATTATAAATTGTTAAAGCGGCTTAAAATCATGAATTATTTTGTTGATAATCGAAAGTCTAAAGCAAACGTATCAAACAGAATTCCAAGTAAATTTTATTGAAAAGTTAAAATGATGACAAAAACTCAATCAACAGTCGTATAAAAGTGAAATTAGAAATCAATAAAATTTAAGTGATCAATTACAAATTACAAACACAGCACAATGTTTAATCTCGGTTTGTTTTCTATCAATTTATCAGACAATCAGAATCGAAAAGTTAGAAAGCTCACACCAACAATCAAGTCTGAAGGATAAAAGCAGAAACCCCGCGCAATCAAAATAAAAACAAGAACAGCCAAAATAACACTTGTCGTACAATAACACTCACATTACAATGTCACAAACTCACATTACAATGAATTTAACAGGTAGCAACAAATAGCACAAATACACAAGCATTTACTCAACTTAACGGTGCCCAACATATTAAGAAACTCAGAAAAAATTTATGTCAAGACCCAAACTTAATTTTGAGACAAATTCAAATCCCTGCACCATCAAGCACTAATATCATGACGAGGCGTCCTGGTAAACGCCCTAATTTAGTGACCTACTCAGGCATATTATCGTACTCATTACAACAAATCGAAGATTTCAAGCACGCAATAATTGGCCCTGTCCAGTGTCCCATGCTCATTCAATTAAGCGGTAGTGAACAGGTAAATCTTAAGGTACTGAACTCGCTTTAAAGCTTCAGATATTCAAAAAATAGTAAATAAAAACATTTAGCACAAGCAGATACTAAACTTTGTTATACGCTGCTTAACGAGTCCTCCGTCTCTCAGTGATATGAAATTTGTGAACAACAATAATCGCATGATTAATAATGACTAATATCATGACGAGGCGTCCTGGTAAACGCCCTAATTTAGTGACCTACTCAGGCATATTATCGTACTCATTACAACAAATCGAAGATTTCAAGCACGCAATAATTGGCCCTGTCCAGTGTCCCATGCTCATTCAATTAAGCGGTAGTGAACAGGTAAATCTTAAGGTACTGAACTCGCTTTAAAGCTTCAGATATTCAAAAAATAGTAAATAAAAACATTTAGCACAAGCAGATACTAAACTTTGTTATACGCTGCTTAACGAGTCCTCCGTCTCTCAGTGATATGAAATTTGTGAACAACAATAATCGCATGATTACGAACAATGGTGACAAAACTTAATCTTCTGAGAAACTGAGAGGGCGGCTCTCCAGAACCCAGTCCTCCCCAAACTCATCATCCTCCAATAAACACTCAGATAACAGTTCCCTGACTTCCTCACTCTCACGTAAGCAAGGCTCGGGGGAGTCATGTGGTTGGTCACGTGATTTACAGGTGTTTTGAGGGGAGGTCTGTCCTTCAAGACTCCTAGAAACAGGACTGTTCATGTCAGGAATAATACCGAGTTCTGACTCGGTTGTGGAAGATAAACAGGGTAATGAGGTTCTGGGAGCGGAGTCTGCTGTTGGAGTTGTATCGGGCGGTGGAGCTGCACTTTCAGGATTTGTAACTGGAATTACGGGATTCTTAAAAACTTAAATTGTAAGCGTAAAACAGAAACTCATGTTTTGAAGCCTAACTTCATAATGGGAAGGCGGTGTTGGTAAACCTTAAAACAAATTATAGTATCATGGTAGAAGATCTTACCTAGGTCTGAATGTAGTGGGGAGAGGTTCAAGTTCTTACTTCTTCCACCTGCCTCGCTTTTCCTACTCCCAGGCGGGTGTGCCCCCTCCTCCTCCTCCTCCGCCCCACGACGCTCCACGTGCGGACTACAACTGGAAATGTGGCTGTTACAGTCCGTGTAGCTTGTGTCGTCTTCGCTCGGTTCTCCTGACAGTAGACCCATAGACCTTCTAAGTGCTTCACATACCTGGGACGATGGTTGTTTATCTCAAGACACAAGGGGCTGCTGAGACAGTCATACATTTGACCAAATTAGATTGCAATTGAAAAATAGTTAAGTCTGACTGTGGCAAAACAGGCTTCCCGTAAACCCTAATTGGTTGAAATCGTGCAAACCTCGTCAAACTGAGAGAGATGCAAGGGAAGGAGACCGTCCTTGTTCTTGATTCCCGGAGGAGCATTGTACCGGAGTAGCAGGTTTACAAGGGGGATGTGACCCCACCGTGCGGTGCAGTGGAGCGCGGTGTCGCCTCGGTCGTTACCCAGCGCGATGTCGCACTGCGCGTCCAGTAGGAGCAGCGCGCACCCGCTGTGACCGTTCGTGCACGTGAAGTGTAAGGGGGTGTTCCCTTGCGCGTCTCTGCAGTTCACGTTACAACCTAAAACGGAAAATTGCAGTTCACGTTAAGTTTATATAACAACAGTGTAAACAAGCACGAATGACGCCTACAAGGATCTCTAGAATGTACAGTCATTGTACACCAGACTTCAATGTTTATTTTCATTTCCAAAAACAATTCAATCTTAATCTTCAAAGAATTAAAGTAGAAAGCTTCAAGATCGACGCGTTTTTTGAATGGGCTGGGTATTAAGATTTAAGGATCGAATTCATCGTCTGTGTCATAATTCGATTTTCTGGCTCGGCTAACGGCTTGTCCGATATTAATCATTTAATGAGTGCATGTTATTGGTATTCTTAGTAAAGTTAAATCTCAATGTTTAATCAACAGTCGAGTAACTATTCATGATAAGTATTACCAGCAGTGATGAGAATGTCGACTATAGGCTCGTTGTTGTACTGACACGCCAGGTGAAGAGGAGACAGCTTGTGTCGGGATGTCACTGAGATAAAACATGTTGAAACAGGAGCTAGGGGTACTGTGTTAGAGGTGTACCGAACTTCTAATTAATCGAAATAAAAAGAAAAACATACTCCAAAATCAAGTTACAACTCTTGCTCTTATACCTGCATCCAGCATCCAGTTGAAGTGTCCGGCGAAGAGCAGAGCTAAGTCCGCATGTCCGTAGAGTGCGGCAATGTGAAGTAGAGTATACTGGTCCGAGTTACGGAGTAAGGACCGGGAGATGGATGACTGTTCCACCGCCTCAAAACATTCTTCACACTGACAGAGCGGGTGACATTTCTTTTTGATGGACTGGAGCCGTGGTCGTGTCATACTGCTCGTTCTGAAGTCCTGGAGGAGGGGCGGAAAAGTGAGGGCGGGGGGAATATCACATTGTTCTTAATCACGCCAAAAATGGCTCTAAATACGGCGTATGCGATATTTCTTTTAAATACGTACGAATGCGTGAAGTTTCTTATCATTTAGAACGAAAAAATAGATAAAAATTTCGGACAAATTTTATACGTATTTTGGACAAAATGTAACAAGGTAACAGAGCACACTATTGGTATCAGAATATCCGTATTGACTATTTAATTACTTAGTTAATGATAGCAACACTGCACTAACCCAGGATAACAAAAATGAAAAAAGAGGTGCTTTATAACTTATAGTTAGTCCGCAAACTTCGAGTAAATTCTAACAGGTCAGCAGAGCTATATATCTCAACTCACTCTAAGGTTAAGTTTGTGTTTTATCATCTGAAGATCTCCCTCCGCACAAAATCTGAACAATTTTTCCTGCTCCTCGTTTATGTTTCGGTTAGCTGATCTCTTCTTGATTTGTTCCAGCTCAAGCTCGCTGCTAAACAGCTGAAATAAATTAAGTTCAGGTTGTTAACGTATATCGAATGTCACTAACTAAAATTTCGTTAGGTAAAATAGATCTGTGGCAGAAAACGAGCTTAAGATTTTATGATGATAGTCAGACTTGCCGTTAAGTACTGGAACAAACAAAATTGATGTCACCAATAAGACAAGGCAAGCTAATATATTTTAAATTGAACTTTGAATAAAATTTCAGACTTTGAGTTTGATTGGTCGAACTGTGTTTCTGTGTTTTTGATAAGCGGCCAATATTATTAACTGAGATTTAACATAACAGTGTATCATGAAGAGGGTACACAGAATACAGATAACGTACTTACAGTGCAGATTTTCTGGCAGTTGTCATTTCCTATTTAACATATATCATATCGAAAGATAAACTCTCATTTTAAAGTTTTTCATTTCCCTAGAGATTCGCAATTTTCTTGCTTTTAGGATAGAGCCTTTAAAATTCTCATAGATAAAGTACAAATGACTCAATAAGGTAGATAAGGTAACGAACACGCTAAGAAAACATTGCCTGCACTCTCTGACCAGTGACCACGGGCAATATATGCCAATATAACACCACACCTAACATGTGCATATTACAGGCATTGCATATAGATATATATAACTAAGACACATAGGCATGGTTAAAGTCCCTACTCTTCAAAGTCCGTACTGTTTTCTCTACCCAACTAGTCTAACAATTGTCTGACTGCTGGGTCCTTAACATGGCAACCCTCTCTTTCGATCTTACACTCAAGACAATTTTAAAATAATCTCAATATAGTTATATTTCATTTTTTATGGGGTGGTAAAATCGATAAAATTCGGAGGGATGTAATCACACGTCGACGTGAACTTGGTGGCTTAGATATTTTTAGGTTTAGTGATTTCATTATTGGACTTAAAGTCTCACTAATAAATAAAATTCTTCATTCTAACTTCAGTCATCCTTGGAAGAATATTGTCATCAACCAGCTCAAATTTCCGGATTATATAGCGATTTCTATTGAGAATTCCCTTACAACAAATTTATGTGGGTTTATGTTGGATCTTCTTAACTGCTATACTGAGTGGAAAAGCAAATCAGCTGAGGCCTCTGGTGGTACAGCAGACCACTGTATATGGAAAAATACCTTTAATCACAGATATTGGATCAAAAT
>JH153954.1:19976-34167 GCA_000226015.1 Mnemiopsis leidyi | reverse complement strand
TGACTATGGATATTTTTGTTCAATTAGTTGGAGTTATAACTCTCAAATCAAACCAACACAACTCGATGAATACAAGAGTATCTCAACTGGCCTTGTGAGAAATCAGAAGTAGAACAGCGTTGGCACAAAAATTGCGCTGGCAGGCCAAGTGGAGCGGACTGCGCCCAGCACTATCCACTGCGTTCACATCTGCGCCCTGCGCTATCAACATCTCCAACATATTGGTGTAGTTGTTCTGGGCAGCCATGTGGAGAATACTTACTCCTATTGAAATAAGAGATTCTTTTGTTACAGAAATTGAAATGGAAATTCAATTTCATTGTAGTTGTGCTTTAATAGCACAGTGCAGTATGGCACGTGGTACGAAAAATGTCACGTCATTTAAAATGTTTTCATATTTATTTAGATCATTTAAATACCTGAACTATTAAAAGGAGTGCTGACAGTTATGTCCTTCCACCGGACATTAAGAATACTCTTCTCACAGACATCGCAAGAACAGAGGGGATGACATCGCTTAGCAGGGTTGGTGTCACTAGAGAGGGTGTCTCTAGAGGGGGTGTCACTAGAGAGGGGTGTCTCTAGAGAGGGTGTCACTAGAGAGGGTGTCACTAGAGGGGATGTTGTGGGTGTTTCGGGGTTTAGCACCAGCTCGTACTGGAGTAGACGCCAATCCTTGTGAGAGGTAGGAGTTAGGATTTTAGTTTGTTTTACAAATTTAGTTTGTTTTACAATTTTAGTTAGTTTTACAAATTTTAGTTTGTTTTACAATTTTAGTTAGTTTTACAATTTTAGTTTGTTTTACAATTTTAGTTTGTTTTACATTTTTAGTATGTTTGACAATTTCAGTTTGTTTTACAAATATGGTTTGTTTTACAGTTTTAGTTTGTTTTACAATTTTAGTTTGTTTTACAATTTTAGATTGTTTTACAATTTTAGTTAGTTTTACAATTTTAGTTTGTTTTACAATTTCAGTTTGTTTTACAATTTTAGTTTGTTTTACAATTTCAGTTTGTTTTACCACATGAGATGAACGTTATATCATTGAAGTCTTCACAACGCAGGAGCAACTTATAACTAACATGAAACACTATATTATTACCAAGGATAAGAGATAGATCATCACATCTGTTTAACAGTACGCAATTCTGTAGAATCTGAAAGAAGTCATCAGGTGAATTATACTGGCAATTACTCAGTACAGGAAATGTCTTAAAAGTTGGACAGTTCAAGTTTCCAAATTCAAATACAAGCAAAAATTTTCAATAGAATCCGTATTCATTTACCTTTGGAGAAGTTTCACAGAGACGTTACTAGTAGTAATTACTAACTACGTCAAGTTGACCAACCATTCACCTCACCTGAATGGGGGTAAAAGTAGTATCGTAGATAGAGATAGACTCTATATTTCTCTGGTTGGCTGGAGCTATCAGGTAGTTCAAACTCCCATTTCGGATGTGCTCCAGGGAAGCCTCGAAGCAGACTAGTGTAAACCCGTGTCTGTCGTCCGGACTGTGTTGGGCGAAAGTGAAGTGCTGCATGTAGCACAGGTTTGCTAGCCTGAGAAGGACAGAAGGGGAACTAAGACTGGGAACTTTCGGTTATATTACTGTGTTACTCGGAGCGACAAACTCGACAAAATGGTGATTTATTCGGACGTGAATGACAGACCGGTAAAATTTGAATAGATCTGAATATGATCAAGTAGATTTAGTTGCTTTCTACATATAAGTACATAAGATAAATCCATAAGAAACAGGTAGTTAAAAATAATTTCTATCCCATTATCTTTCTCAAAACAAATGTAGCGAACTTCTCCAATGAGCTCTATCATGAGCAATTGCCAATTACGTCAAATAATTTAAATCGTCCAACGAAAATTTTCTACCTGAAATCTGGAAATTTAAGCGAGAAAAGGTTTGAATGCGGTCTTCCACGCCGCCTTGGCAACTGCAAGGCGTTCACAGCGAAGACAGACGATGAATATTTTTTCCAAATTTGGAACTAAATCCCTAGCCTGAACAAGGAAAGGAAAAAGCCCTGATTCAGATTTACTAAATAATAATAAATAATTTGTTTTTATTACAAGAAAACTGTTTCTCTTGACTTACCAGTTGGGAACCTCAGACTTGACGATAAGATAGTTAAGTAAGGGAAGAAGATCGTCCATGGACATGGCCTGCCCGGTACTCGACGCGTTAGGCAAGCAAGTCAGACAGTCACAGAGCAGTCTGACCTTCTCTCTGGGACTCTGCTCGTTGTTCAGCTGTGCCATCTTAGCTTGAGACAGGGGAAGAGATGTGAAGAAGACCTGGTTTAGATCCTCTATCTCACTGGGCTTCACTTGGCTTAAATTTCTCAGTGTCTTGTTCAGGGCCGCATCTTTAGCACCAAATATGTAACACAACTCGGCGAATATCGTCTGATGAAGGTAGGTCATGACGTAGAACTCTACACTTAGCTCTAGGAACATCTGGAAGTTAGGATTCGTCAGCACCTTCCTCGAGAAGTGGAAGTCCTTCTCCACGATATCGAGACACTTCTGATAGGATCTCTTGGTTTTGGTGATGAGTTCTTTCAGGCACATCCCAGCGCTCTTGTGAGACACCATGCACTTTTGGAGGACGTCATCCAGGCGAGCTCGGGCAAGGGGAGTGTTCTCGTCGAATAGGAACTGGGTGCATTGCTGGAGAGTTTCACACTTGATGTCGGTGTAGCCAGTGAGAGAGACACAGTCAAAACGAGAATCCACGCAGATCACCTGGGAGAGATCCTTTACAGAATGACAGAAAATTACTAACTAAAAATGAATTACTATACAATAATTTACTATTTAATACGGTTGAAGGTATTTTCCCCAAATTCTTCCTATAAATGAAGTCCCAAAAATAATTTCTTTATACGTTAATTAGTTTATAGGAGTATAGGACCTAAACTCAACGTGTAAACTGAAAACACATAGGATGACAAGCATATCCATCTTCAATATCAAACTTACATTAATATACCTAGACTCATCGAGGAAGAACGTTTCCTCAAATAGGATTTTGACAATTTTCTCCTCGTCGAAGTTGTCCAAGGTTTTAAATCCCTTGGTTACCATGGCTAAAACCCTGTTGTTGTAGGTCCTGAATTTTCCCTGAGACTCCTGCAATGCAATAATATAGGGATGAGCAGGAAATTAGTGTTACTCATGAGAGAGGGGAGATAAATTTAGTCAACAACATCTTTCATTAATACTGACAATAATAGCTATTAGCTTTAGCGATTTTAATATTTTAGTTAAAATAATACAAAGCCTTATTAGGGATTACAACAGTACCAAGTCTAATTGATATTTCGATTCTGTAACTCCCTAACCTCATCTCTAGTTACTGTGTGAGTCTCAATATCCTCCAGAGTCAGAACATGTTTCTTGTTGAAACTCCCAATACATGGCACACAAAGCGTCCTGCAAGAGTCATTTACAGGAGGCATGATATCTAATCACGGAATAAAACTTAAGATACATAGCACCCCACATTCTATCACAATGTTACACAGTACGATGAAATTATAACGGACCACGCCTCTTATTAAGAGGTCTTCTTTAAGATCTAAAATTGAGTCCCAACACTCACCATTTGTTGGCGATGATTTCATTGAGGAAGTCCTCTTGGTCAAGTACCTCCTTAAAGAACGGGTTATCTACTAGATTCTCATCGTACAAGGACATAGAATTTCAGACAACTTTTCCCACGGTCTATGACGTCAGAGTGACGCCATCCGTTATTCAGTGACAAGAAGGATGAGAATTGTAGAGCAAGGTGTGTTGTCCTCTCTGTTTTCTCATAGTCTTGTTAATTGTGTCATTACCAATTGGAGCCTTGAAATTGTAGAACTTTTTATTTTGTAAACCTTTAAAGATTTAAACACTTACTCAAATCTAGTAGTTTTAAAGTAGAGTAATGATCGTAAGCCAAAGGTTGCTTGCATATGTGATTGAAACATTTTCTTAAATGCAGTGAAACGATTAATGTCATTTTTTCTTGATGTTATGAAAGTAAAATGATAAAATTTGTCGACACTCGATAGTAAGGATTGCCTGGAAATTAATAAATAATCTGATACACTCAGCCAAAGAAACTATGGCAAATCAGTGCCAATGTCAAGATGTGATGAAAATATGAAGTAACTTTTGATGCATCACTAGAATTACAAAAACATTCTTCCGTCGTACTGGTATTGCCGTGTTGGTAAGGCCGTATTTGTGCATCATTAAGTTCAAATTTAATACAACGCTTTTTGAACTTTAAGAACTTAAGAATAAACAATAACATGATCAAAGATGCTGGTTCGAACAACGTTTCCCATGATATAAAAGATAACGGAAGCTAAAACACTTGCCCTTTCACATAGACCCGATTCTCCACTCAATCCCGATCTGCCTTTCTTCCCCCTCCACGTGGGGGAGGTCGATTGTAAGTATAACTCTTTCTCTTCCTGAACTCCTCAAACCGGTCCGAAGAAACTCCAATACCTAACTTGAAATCTTTCACGTTAGAAGTGTCCGCTTTGATAGGTTCAACAATTCCCGTGCCCTTGGCACCCAAACCCTTCCCGCTCTCCCAGCCCATCTTCTTTAGCATTTGCGCTCCGATATTATCGTCCCCTAACTGCTGTTCTACGTTGACAGGATATGACCCAAACGAGGGAGGAGTGGGTGATCTCCTGTCCCTAATCTTAATCCTATCGTCCTCGGATTCTGACGAGGAGGACGAGGAGCTGGAGGAGGATGAACCGGCGGATCCTCCTCGCTTCTTCCTCCTCCGTGCTTTCTTGCCCGAGGAGCTATCACTGGAGGAACTACTAGTGCTGCTCGATGAGGACGAACTGTGAGATCTGCGTTGGTTACTCTCCATGGATTCCCTGAATATCACCCAACTAACGTTACACGTAGTTTTACCGTTGAGTCTTCGCTTGATCTGTTTCTTCTTCTCACGGTAGTAATCCTTAAGTATCTCCTCGTCAATACTTTCTTCCTCGGCATTTTCACTTTTCTCCAGTTTATAAAACTCCTCGACAGCGTCCAGCAGTCTTTTGCTGGGTGGTTTAGGACTAGGAAGTCTCATGTGGACAGGATCGATCGGTTTGAACTCCGAGTCTTCGAGTTTTATGTGATTGAGGAGCAGGCCAGCAGGAAGATCGTAGTAAAACTGTTGTGGAGGACCGGAATGTTGGGAGACCTGAAACTGGAGAATCCTCAAGAAGTCCCGAGCCTCGTAGGTGTTATCGTAGTTTTGAGGGTCGTTATGACAAGGGCCCATGCCCTCGTAAGGTCCCCGAGAAGGTAAGGGTATGGAGTAGGGCTGGTTAGGAGGGTAGCTTGGACCAGGGCCTCCGTGATACTGCTGATTGTCGAATGGTTGACGGTTTCCTTGAAAACCAGGTGGCCCCTGATCGAATCTACTGCCACCAGGTGGTCCCTGATCGAACCTTGAACCGGAGCTGTGTGGGGCCTGATCAAATCTGGAGCCCGGTGGAGGTCGATCAAACCTAGATGAATGGTGGGACGGAGGGGGACCTTGATCGAATCTACTTGATGGACCCTGGTTGCTGGGTCCAGGACCAAATCCGCCACCAGGAGGTCCTTGATCAAACCTCCCAGAACTGGGTGGACCTTGGTCGAACCTATTCCTAGACTGAGGAGGTTGGGGAGGTTGGTAGCTTTGTGGTGGGTAGTACTGGTCGTTGTACTGCCTGCTATGTTGTTGCTGCTGTTGCTGAGGATTCAAGAGATGAGGTATGAGTTGCTGAGAGTATTGGACGTTCCCCTGAATAACGCTCACACTGTTTGACTGGTAATAGTCCCTTGAATTTACACACTTCTGGAGCTCCTCCAAGGTGGCAGTTTCAAAGTAGTTGTTCTGCTCCCAGATGTTCAAAACTTTGTCGAACTTTGGGCGATAAGTGCCTTCTGCGTCCGCCTGTTTTGCCAGGAACAAGATGGCTACCACAACACACTGAAGAGCGTTGATGATTTCAGTTGCATGTCTCTTGGCGGCGTGATGAAGGCAGTCGTTCATCAGATAGAGAACGTGAAGACGTTGTCGGCAGGAAGCCTCAGGGTTGGCAGCTCGGTACAACAAGAACTGGCCCACATACCATGCTTGTTGAGAGGAATTAGCATTTTCCAGAATCCAAGTTCGAGCTTGGAGGATACTGTCCTTAGTGCACGTGTCCATGACGGGAGTCAGGAGCTGACCAAACCCGTTAAGATCGGGTACTTCGTCCCAGTTTATCTGGTTCTGGTTGTTGTACTGTTGAGCTGGAGGTGGAGGAGGATGTGGAGGAGGTGGACCACCTCCCTGGTGGGGATGATGGTGTTGTCCACCGTCATTCGGGCGGTGGTTGCCTCCCCCACCTGTTCTTTCTACGTGCAACCTCCACTGGTAAAACTCATGATACTGTCCCCCAAACAGAAAACTAAACTTTTCGTTGTGCTGCTGTTTCTTCTTTGTCATTTCCTCGAACTCGGGACCGTTTCGAGCGACAAAGTTAGCCAGCTTGGTGATGATGTTCTTGACTTCATCTGGAGGGTCTGGGGGTTGCCCTCTGTACCCAGACATAAAGCTTCCTAAAAGAAGGTATTTGTTAGATTTATGACAAATTTGCAATGAATGTAAAATTGTAATACAAGGAGAGAGAAATATTACTTCAAATTTGGTGTTAAACTGCTCTCAGAGGGTCAATAGGGAATACTTCAATTGTTATTTAGCTTCTGAATGAATGATCTGATGCTAGATAAGCAAAATAAACGCTTCAAGGTTGTACCAAATTTGTTAAAATAAAGTGTTAGTTGATACTGAAGTAAGCCAATCGGTAGAACATCATTTCATATTGAACTGCAAAATCGTCAAGTTTAAATCAAAACACTAAAATTAATCATGGCATAGTAAAAAGTTCTTTAAACCATCACACTACTCCCAGAACTTCCTTGTACCTCTCCTTCAGACCATCCCACGAATACAACCTCAAGTCAACCCTCTCCGCTACTCCCTCCCATTTCCGTCTGGCTAACCCTGGGTTCTTACACAACTGTCTGAGCTGCTTAGTCAGCTGACCGGGTGTGTTGTACAGGCACTCTCTAGGATATATTTCTGGGTAGGACAGTCTGTTGGGGCAGATGGGGAGACAACCTGCCCAGAAACCCTCCAACATGGCAACTCCGTAAAACTCGTGAACTGCTGTCGACACGATGACGTCACATGACCCCAGGTGGCTTAGGTATTCTTCACGGGAATCCAGCGGACCCCACTGCGCTACATAATTTGGGTATGTTGACTTGAACTCTGAAAATACTTCCGGAACATCCTGGTAAGTTTTACCGAGAACCGATACCTTGAAGTTATGTCCACTTACTATGAGGGATTTTAGAGAAGAGAAGAAGTCATCAGGGTTTTTATCGTGCTCCCAGCGATGAGGCCACACTATGTGCAGTATTTCTGGGGCTATCCTTTCATACCTTTCTAATGGAAATTCTATTGGGAAATATAAAACGCGTGACTTCTTCTTGATAGTTTGAGAGACACCCTTGGGTTTATAGTCCGGCATTTTGTTAAGGAAAGCATCTATGCTTCCGACGAAGGACTCGAGATTGTATGAAGAGTTAAACAAAACTACGTCTGCCATCAAGGCAGACATGATCTGATTGTACCCATACTGAATATCTCGTTCCTTGGCACGCCTAATCGGGTAAACCAGCTGATTTTCATGAAAATACAGGACTTTTCTAGCACCCTGCAGGTGAGGACACAGACCTACAACCTCAGGTAAACTACCGACCGAGGTGATGAAGAGAGTGTTAACAGGTCGGGAGATGGTCTGGAGTTGAGGGAGCAGTTGGAGCGGACCACACCGGGCCCGCCAGTGCCACTTCCGGTCTGTTAGCGTCAGGAGGGTAGAGTTCGGCGCTAGAAGCCGGAGTTGTCTGATGAGATCTTGGTGGGATCCCCCCTGGAACATCTCGATAATGACTAGGTGGTGCTCCTGTGTAGACGTTGCCATTATGAACTGTAATAAAGTATCTCTACTGAGTGTCAGGTTTCAGGTATCTTGAATGTGTGGTACACTCTTAACAATGCTTATTTGAACTTTCGTTTTAATCAAGAAATAATCAACCTTTGTTTAAATGTAATGCATATTTTTGCCTGGTAACCGTCCCGTATTTTTTGCCCGATGATGTATTATAAGAACTTTACAGAGCACAAGTTACATTAAACACGATCAAGTGGCATTAAAATGCTAAAACTTGTGCAAAATTTAGCCCCTTTACCAAATAAATTAGATAAAAACCGCTCAACATAAAATTCAGCTGCCCACAGCTTTCCTTTTTCCTCTGATCATAACTTTATCAAAGCCTTTCGGTGCAGTCATTGGCTCTATAACCCGACCATCAACAGTTGATTCTAATGGTTTGATCATATTCTTGAAGGCTCGGATCGAATTCCATTGAGGTCCTATAGGTTGTCTCATTTCTCTTTCAAATACACTTCGGTTTTTGTAAGGGTGTGGAAGATGCCTCACCTGTGAAAAAGATAAGGTAAGATAACCTGCTTAATCTCGAGGGTGAAGGATAAACACGAAAATTTCAGTCAAAGCAAACAACATCGGAGAAGAAGTGAGTAATTACCAAGTGAGGTTGGAGTTTTCTGTTTTTCTTTGTGTTGATGATGACATGATCAAGACCAGAATCCTTACGAGGGGCGGTTGGAGCTGCTTTCTTGATGATCCTTTTCTGCGGCTGGTCGTTTGTCCCAACCCCAGCCCAACTACCCCAGCCGGGCAGAGTTATGTCTAAATCCTGAAATAAACGTTAAGTTAGTTGGTTTTAATTCAAGTTAAAGCAATTCAGTGAGATTAAGATTTTATGATTGGATGAAATTCCTAAACTGGTTCTGTACAGTGTACATCCATAAAGGGTCAACCAAACTCTCCTGTTGATGTTAACAAACCTTCTCCGTTTCCTCATCCACGATCTTCTCCTTTTCCTCTTTAAACTGAGCAACAACGTCATCGTTAGCAAAAGCCATGTCGACAAGCATCTCCTGCTCCAAACTGGGCACGTTCCTCACAATCTTCACACTCTCCACTTTCTTCCCTGCTTCCCTGTTCTTATCTTGGTCATCCCCTCCGTCCTCCTCGTCACTGTCATCACCACTCTCTGACTCTTCATCATCAGAGGCGGCATTTTCTGCGTCCTCTTCTGACACTGCCGAACTCTTACCCTCTGAAACACCCACATCATCTGTCTGATCACGTGGTTTGTTGAGTTCTGTGTTTGAGGCGGTTGGTGGTTTGGGAAGTTCTGTTTGCCCTGACAGAGCACTACCAACCACCAACCAAGGATTACTCGGATCTACCTGAGGAGACGTGTTTTTAGAGTAAAAGTTAAAACACATAAAAGTGCTATATTTAGGTAAAATAATAAGACCTTTGATTGCAAATGGCATAGGTAGTACCACAGCAATAAATTGTATGATATGTATGACGGTCCCCAATAAAAAAAGACACAAGTCGAGTAGAAAAACCTCAAACTCTTCCTGGTCCTTGTTCTCCCCACTTTCTTCAGGTTGGTTACTCCCCTTCTCTACCTCTCTATTTGCCTCCTCCTGCTCCTCCTCTTCATCGCTTGATATAACTTGTTTTTCCATGAGCTTCTGTCTGAGCTGCTGTTGCTCCTTCATTGCTTCTTTAAGCTGGGAAAAAGGATGTGAGTAGAAAACATTGTTTGACATGAAAATTTGAAGAAAGGTACTTGATAAGGAAGGATAATTACATTGTTCGTAAAAGTTTACCCCTGGATCTTTGATCTGTTTATGAAGAAGATTTTTGTTCCATTTTCCACCAACTTTGTGTTTTTGACTGATCCGCTCCAACGCTCTCAGATAGTCTGCTTTGTCTGCCTCTTCACCTAAGTTAGAAAAATAAGTTTATTTTTAATGAATACATGAAAAGCGATCACTCCTAACTTCTTCCTTTCGTTTAAAAACATTGTTAAACTAAGTAGTAATTCTAAGTACATACCTGCAACATCAGAATTAGCTAAACTAAGTATTAATTATAAGTACCTGCAACATCAGCACTAGCTTTCAAAGCGTCTGACAGCTCCTTTTCTTCTTTCTTTTGTCTTTCTTTCTTCAAAATTTTCCGGTATCTGAATGGTAATTGTGTTAGGATAAATTTATTTTTAGATATGATAATATTAACAGTTATCAGCCAATTAATGCCCGTCTAGTTTCGTCTCTTAGTAGACATTTCGCTTCACAGAGAAAATTAGCGAATTTATTCTAAGCTTTTTAAAATTTTGGGAAGACTATTTAGTCTATAGAGTCATTTTGAAGCAAGAAGCACATTTTTTTCGTGTATATTTTGCAATTTTCTATTTATGAATAGATGGAACTAAAGCAAGCATTGCCACAATAGCAAGTACACTTGCAGTGCGTCGATAGTTTTGAGGTACTTAGTTGAAAGTAGATAATGGCATTGGCTGTTGATGTTAGTCTACAGGAGAGTGTATTAAGGCTTATTTCCCCTATAGGAAATATTAACGTGCCTTTCAATCTTTGTCGTTAAAAAGGACTAACAATTTTCAAAGGAGATGTTAATTTCTAACTGATATTTTTATATTATCTTCCCATCCCTATAATTCCATATTTCGTTCTGAGACCCGGTGTTCTGCGCCTACATACAGGGCCATTAATTTCCACTAACTTTCAGTAATGTCATTTTCGTGAGTTAATTAGTTGGAAAATGTAGGAGCACACGTGCATGACCTAGTACAGTGGCGCACTTAATAACCTCCTCAACCATCGGCATATAAGTAGATAACCTGCCGGGCATTAATTAGCTACTCGCGGGTTGCTCAACAGCTGTTATACCAGTCTGTTATCCTAGTTATTCAAGTATATATATTATGTGTAAATAATATATCCTAAAGTATATAATTTTGTATATATTGCCTTAGCATATTCCTGAATCATTGATTTAAATGTTAACGACGAATATCTTAAGGAGGTAATTCTTCAAATATGTGTAATAGCGAGACCTGTCCTGTAATAAACAATCTATTAAATTATGAGTCGTGCATTTTAGGTCTCTCTGTCAATTTCGTTCGTCTGATATTATCCAGGGAGCTATTCAATTAGGCAACCTGTTTAGTGTGCCAGTAATTCTCTATCTGAACCTCCTGTCCGCTTGCAGTCACATTTACATTAAATGATAGTAAATAATTATCCTTTACAGTATTCATATTAAATAACGTCCAGCCACCTTTTAATTGCTGTATATCAAATGTTTTATTTCTTTCTCTCTGATTTCTCACATTTCGTTAACATAAATGTTAACTGGGTCTGAGAGTTAACTTCGTAATTCAGCATAATATAAGAATCTCACATATAGTTGGCCTGCAAAAAGATTAAAAGAGAGGGCCAGTGAACCATATAAACTGATAACGAGGTCAATAATTAAGGAAAGTAAGTCACATGTCTATTGAATTGGTCGGGTAATTTGTTGCTTTCATCTTCTCCTAAGCCACAGCAAAAATGAGATTCGCTGGATGTTTAACCAATATTGTTTGCGTGTCGCGTGCACATTGGATCATATGACACCAAGCGCAAATTTACTTAGCTTAGCTTCCTAGCCGTAGGTCATTGCAATACCTCAGGCTCAAGTCTTCTCTTAAACAGTGACATTAACAACCTAGCACACCTGCTCAGTTTAAGGTCAAGCAAACTATTTGAATATTTTAGACCTGTTAATGTTAACTTATCTGATCATTTAAAGTCAACTTGTAATGAAGTGCGTATAGTATGGTCCTATGTTTCTATTTCTGCCTAAGAAAATCGCCCATCAGTTTAAGAGGAACGACTCGAAGTGTTATCGAGGTTGTTGAACAGCAAGTGTTATCACTATACTTTTCAGTCAGGTTGAACTTACAGTTCACAATGTATATCACACCTCTTCGCGTTCCATTGGGAGACTAAGGAGGCTGTTGATAGGTGAACAAAAGCTGTAGTAACCTGATACTTAGCAAGAACATGTCTGAGAGAGAATACGAAGGCGTGGTGTTACTTTCTGCCACCTCTATTTTCAACCGCTTGCTCAGTGTGAATTATATTATAGACACTCGAGGTAGTCAAGCTAATGATGTGCATTAAGTCCCCCGCCATCACAGCTCACATTGCCTTAGACCCTAACTAGACGGCACGTATCGGATCACGTGTCGCGGCACGTATCGCGTCACCTGTCCTAACTAGACGGTACATCCACGGTACGTATCGCGTCACCTGTTCTAACTAGACAGCACATACCGCGATATGTGCCGCGACACGTGACCCAGCACACGTCCTAACTAGACGTGACATGTTCCGCAGCACATGTCGCTATTGGATCAAGTGTCCAATGTAGTTGTAGCAATGTTGCAACAATTACAAATTATATTTTTTTAGCTAATATCAGGCTTGTAGAAATCCTCCTCCGTCGATGGTAACTTGACCACCTCACAGATGATGGTTCTGACAGTAGAATGTCCAACTCTGAACAGGTTCGCCAGAGCATTGAAATTGTCTTCAGTTGCTAAATATCTGCGGGTGAGGGCTAGCTTCTTTGCAGATTCGATATAGTCGCCGGTCATAGAACAGAAGAGGATGGAGTGATGAATGATATATCTTCTCAAGGATTTCCGCGAATATTCTGTAGATTGTAGAACTTCACAAACTTGTCGTAGTACGTGTGCTTGGCGCTGGCAGTCTCCTTCCCAAAAGTTTGAACTCTTCAAGAAAAGTTTATGTCTGCGTAGTACAGCTCCGGATCAGCTGCAGATGTTTCTTCCAGGATTTCCATAATGTGCTGCACAATGATGTTCTTCTCTGTACAAGCATTTGGAGGAGTCCATCTTCTGACAGGCCCAAGGGGTAGTTGATTTGCATGTCGTATTTCATAGTCAGGTTCAATTTCTATGTCGCTGAAGTCGTTAGGATGACGTTAAGCTATCATGCTTCGAGCTTACAGCGGCAAATCCTCGTCCTGACGTGGTAAGATGTACTGATTGACAAATGTCGTGTTCTAGTGTAATCATTTGATCTCAAATTATCGGCAGACCCTGTTAACGACTGATTGGGAGTATTGTTCGTTTATTTCTGGTAACATCCACTCACACCATGCTGAATCACGTGATGACGTTGTCTGAAGTTTCACGAGCACCTCTGACTTCTACATAGATACCCCTTCTCCTCCAGTGATTGCTCCCAGCCTACCAGAATCACGAACTCCGCTTCTAGGAAGCCTGCTGCTGCTCTTTTTGAGGAGGTTCCCCGTCAATGGAAAGGTTTAAATACGACATTGACAACCTACTGGCTCATTTGAAATACAATAGGATGCGGAGGGAGTACACAAAACGCTAGGTCAACAAAAGTGGAGCTGACCGGAAACCTCTTTTTGAGTGGTAGTTTTACGAAGACCTTGAACCAAGCTTAAGAACCTACAGACAGATAGGACCTGACCACGTCGATCCCTTACAGCTCCCAGAAACAACTAATGATGACCAGCCGTCCGGAGATACTAATGAAGATCCTCAACTTTCCCAGTCTACCCCGATCCAGAAAAGCATACATTATATGCAGTATTGAAACAATTTTCAGACAACAAATCAAAATCTTGTCAGCCTAAATTTATGCCACAGTTGAATGAAAATGAGGTCGAGATCAGGTGGCACATCATGTTCCGTGTCACGTGTCGCGGAACATGATCCTAACTAGACGGCACATGCCGCGGTATGTGCTGCGACACGTGATCCGATACGTTCCGTCTAGCTAGGGTCTTAGTTCAACTACTGCTCATTGCCATAGCACTCTGAATAAGGAGTGAGGGCAGTAGACTTTGTCTTGATGCTAGTGACGGTCATGCATTTTTTCCATCTCTCATGCTTTTTTGCCGAAGGCAAAAAAGCAAAGTAGATGGTTTAAAGTGGTCGGATTTTGGTGTTGGTAGGTGGGTAGGTAGGTAGATGGCGGGGTCCAGTGTCCGGTGTCCGGTGTCCCACCTCAGCTCAATTTAACACGTAGTGCAGTGCGCGCCACCGTTACCATGTCGACGATGCAAATTTTATAATTTGCCTCCGCAAAGTTATTCAACGCTGACTATATCTTTGCGA
>JH153954.1:7320-19060 GCA_000226015.1 Mnemiopsis leidyi | reverse complement strand
ACACGTAGTGCAGTGCGCGCCACCGTTACCATGTCGACGATGCAAATTTTATAATTTGCCTCCGCAAAGTTATTCAACGCTGACTATATCTTTGCGAGTTTATTATCATTGCGCGGCGTTCGTATCGCTATAAGAGTATTACTCCGAAGTATTTTGTCAATTTGATATACAATGGAAATGCTTATCTGACTTATCAATGGTATTGAGTTTAAGGGCACCCATTTATTTTGCGATATCGCGTAAAAGATTACGTGATGCACGAAATGACAAATCGCGAATTCCACAGCGTTATACTTTTTTACACATACTCATACTCATAGCAGTTGGCCGATTGCACCAGCTATGGCAATCGAAATTATTAGACTTTATGAACAACATACCTCATGAATCGCCCTCGGCTGCATCTAATTTCATTTCCAGTATATTTTACAGTTAAATTTGATTAGATGTCATAGTTATCGGCAATCGTGTAATGGCTAACATCAAACATCCTAGCGTTAGAATGTTCGAAAAAAATATAAGCAGCGAGTGCCTGGTATCAGTCACTGCAAGCTAAGTTTATTGCAAGTTAAAGACACTGAAACTTTCAGCCAAACTTAAGCGAAAAATAGACGTTATAGTAAAACTATTTACCTGCACCGTCAAAATTATGTAAGTGTGTTGTTTTTAAAAGCTAAAATTTCACGTGGCGAGTTTTAAGTTTTCTCAACCTAAAACCACTACATATCTACAGCCGCTGGTATCGCCACATAAGTTAAAATAAAATTGTTTTACGGCCTATACTTTCACTAGTGTAGCCGCCGTGAAATTCCATTAGCGGTATTTGCGGCAGAAATCATATTAACATTATATCTCAATCTGCTTCATGCTTCTAGCATTAGCAGAGGGCAGATCAAAGAAGCTTCTTTGACGTTAGAATTGGAGAGATGGAAATCTAGCGTCCACCTGAGACCTAACTAAGCGGGCGCAATTCTTGTTTTAAATATGTATATCTCTGTCTAAGGTACCATAATCTGTAGGCCCAGCTTGCTGTGCAAATCTACGCTTTGGTTTTCCTATAATCAGGTACAGGTTTTCCCTATATGAATGAGCATCTTAATTTCTTATGGTGGTCTTGTTTCTGATTTATTTTCTCTTGTGCCTATGTAATTCATATCCTGTACTAATTGTGACGTTTTCAATAAAAAACACGTATTTTAGGTCACGAATTGCAATCATTCAGAAGCTAGAAAGCACTGGGTCAAAATATTTGACCCATCCCCAAAATAGTTTCCTCTGTGAATGTTGAATAAAATACAGAGATCTGCAAAACGACCTTGAGGGACCAAGAACTAATGAAAAATATGACGATATATTTTTTCATATGTCTGATCGGGATCGTTCAATCCAGTAAGCCGACAGTCTGATTATAACTTTTTGAATTATCAATTAAACAATAGCAAATAGGAAAGTCCAGACTGTTTGAGGTTATGTACAGTGTTGACTGTTGAGGTTAAGTTTTATATCTTATTTTTCATCTATATTTGGCCGAGCATCATTTGAGCGATGTGTACTAAAATGCAAGACGGTCCAAACATAGTCAGACTAAGCAGCCAACAGACCCCGACTCAAATAAACTTGAAATGTCCCAGTGACGTACGAGATAAGAGTGAAGTTGCACGACGGCCCATATGCGGGAACGGAAAACTCCCAGTTTGTAAACTTTAGAGGGAGAGCTGGGGAGACAGGCGAGAAACAGTGTGTCGCTAACTTCGCTTCTGGACACGTTGTGACATGCTCCATAGAGAGTGGGGTTGACATTGGAGACTACATGTGTTTACTTTGGAGGACGGGAGGAAGTGATGGTTGGGACTTTGTCCAGGTTGGGATATAGTCCAGGTTATTTTAATTCCAAATATCGTGAATTTTTGTACTCTTCAATGTTTACAAGTTTAATGTTTGACCCTCTTACGATAGAGAATATTTCAAATATTTCAGTTGACAGTGGAGATTAATGGAATAGTAGCTCATGATTTTGAGCCACCTAATGAAATATTTCTTATCAAAAACAGTCAGACGTACACATTCTGGGGATCTGATAAAGGTGAGTATCGACCCCTAATTCAGAGAGACCGTCCCAAGAATTTTTGTATGACAGCCCCGGCAAGGAAAGAAAAAAGGAAAAGCACCTGGGCCGCGATCGCGATGCTTTAATCAAAAAGTATCTAACTCAATAAAACGTAGGCAATCATCGCCTTCTTTAACTCAGATATCACTGTTTTTACATGAAACCCGAAACAACTATGACCGCCTTGTATAATCTTCATTTGTTTGAATTATAATGTACGACGCACATTTTTTCCCGTCAAATGCCTTTTTGCGCCGAAGGCGCAAAAAGGCATTACTAAGGGTTAACGATCGAGGGGGTGGTTGGAGAGTGTGTATATTAGGTTTATGTCGTGTGTGCGTTACGTTCGTGCGCGCGCTATACTTCTACTGTCGCTAAAGTTACATCCAAAAATGCTGCGCTCCATGGCAACAAAATCACATGATGCGGCACGCCGCGCGCGCAGGTATTTCGCCAGAGCAATGCTTAAGGTAGGCCTTGGCCTAAAATACTATTTCTTTTCCTAAATCAACGAAAGGAACATTTTGGGCGCTCGCTTACGCCACAAAACCCTCACGAACCGCCCCGTGGTACTGACTACTGCTAAGTACATATTCCGAAAACAAAAGCAAACCTTCACTCTAACTTGCACATTTGAAATCTATACGGCAGGCCGCAGGGGAATGCGCGGCGCCGCGGCAAGCTCCCGCTCTGTACTTTCAATCCGACTACTGCCATGCCTACTAGCAACGAATACCACAGGAAATTAATGTGATCTAAATTCTGAGTTATAATGTATGATGAGATTGTATTTTATCTATCAGCCGCGTCCTGATAGTCTTCGTACACAGCGGCTATGGCTTGGCAGATTCATTGAACCTTACAATTACATCCTCATTCAGAATTGAATTAGTACGTGTTTACTTTTAATGTGTGTATCCTAAACTTCAAACTTATCCTAAATGTCGATTAAGTAGGAGTCATGCATGAACGACAACGTTTTCTTTCAAATTTGTACTACTACTAGTGCAACAAAATTCTAATTCTATTTCTTTGGATATGATTATGATATGGAGGTTAGCTAGCAGTGGCATTTGACGGGAAATAAGCGGCCGCCGACACGAAAAAGCGGTCGCAATTCTTGTTACCGGAGTAGTCGCAGTTAGCCAAGATTTCATATATAATTTTTCCATTTACGAAAAAAAAGGATTATAATACGAACTTACTTTTTACTTTTGATTTTATTTTTCCTCCTGAACTTTTCCTCCTGATAAGAAAGCAAGGCCCTCATTTTACAAAGTTCTTCTCTTCTCAGCTCAGCCTGAAATTTTACAATGAATCTGAGTAACACTACCATTTTCAGTAACACTACCATTTTCAAGTAAAGCTACGTAACTAAATCTTATTGAAGTGAACTTCTTCTTTTATCAGATCGTGTTTAAATGTGAAAAGCACATTTTTAACACTACCTCTTCAGCATTTAGCTCCTCCAGCGATTTCTCCTCGGCCTCAGTTAGAAAGTGGTCAGGACGTTCGATAACGTGTGCGTCTGCCTCCAACGCTTCATATATTTCTTCTTCCAGTTTGTTTGTAGGTTTCTAGACAGTGTTAAATTGTGTCACTTGTAGGGAGTTATCTGGCGACAGTTTGGGTCTATGATGAGTATATGAACGTTTATCATGTGAACAGTGAAACGTAAATATTTGCCCCTCCAGCACATTCCACAACTCAATCTCTTATGTAATAGCTTAAACTCAATCAAACACAGATCTAACCTTTCGTTTGTTGGCAAAGGAAGACAAATCTTCCCTTTCTTTAGTATTTTGAGTATGGTAAAGTGGGAAGCTCATGTGAGTTGATTCCCTGTTTCTCTTCACCAACGGTAACCATTTGCTTACTTCTTTCTTACTCTTATCGTAGTTTACTTCACGCTCAGCCTGAACAGCACTGTATCAGTCAAGGAGCTTCCGAATAAATTATTTTGGTTCGACATAAAACAGTTTAAGTATTAGTGTCAAGCTCTTTTTCAGAATGGCCCACTTTTGAATTAGAGGGGGTATATATATTTGAAGGCTACGGTGGAGGCCACTACGGCAAAGAACACTACGGCAGAGCTTTTCAGAAAGGAATGGACGCTAAGGCGGAGCCACTAGTTATTCAGATTACCATGGATGCCGCGGCGGAGATACAGTGGAGTCATGGTGTAATAACGTGAAAAGCAATCATTCGCACCGAATTTTGCAATTTTCGTAAATTTATATCTGAAATTTTGGAAATTTAACTCTCTTCAAGGTGTTGATTCTACTTAAACATTTTTCTAAAACTGAAAGTGTGACGGGAGAACGAAACTACGAAGTAAATAATTGCTTTTCAGGACGCAATACACAAAAATTCAGCCGTTCCTCCGCCGTAGCGTCCATGGAAATGTGAGATTCTGAAGATCTAGTGGCTTCGCCGGAATCGCAGTTCGGAGCGAAGTTCATACATTTAAGTTCGGAGCGCAGTTCATACATTTAAGTTAAATATGAAAGTAACCTGATCTTGCTGAAATCTTGGAAGTGGCTCGTCCAAAGTCTTTGCATCACTCCCCGAGTCCTGCAAAAAGAATACAGGAGTAGAACGTCGTCTAGAGCAGGTCCAAAATCCAACCACACAAAAATAGTTCAAGATGTATTTTTTATGAGTAGTCTAAGGTTGTGAGGTTGATACATACCAGTAACTGTTGCACTGCTTTTAATGGTTCAGCCTTGCTGGCACTGCTTATCAAGTCACTGATCGTCACTTTACCTAGTCAATGAAAAGTTTGCTTTCACAACCCTGTTTGTGAGCTCGCTATCGTTTAACAGACTGAACACTAAACAGACTATTTATTGTTTAATGAATAATTGACTCTCCACTTTCAATATTTTAGAGTTACCAACCGTCCAATTCTTTATCTGTGGGTTCAACCGGCAATGTCTTCTCTTTGACCTTCTTTTTCTTCTCCTCAATGCCGAAGTTTTTCAATAGAATATTGTGCTTTTCAGGATCCGTAATTTCTTCCTGAAATTAAAATTCATGACTTGTCTCGACATTATTGAACATTTTAATCGATGAAAATTGTCGCTTGTCAGGAAAGGAAAACATCTAAATTTAATGGCAAAGCTACATGGGTGGTGGAACAGGGGGCCATGGCCCCCATATATTTGGATGGGGAGGGGGGGCAGGCCTAGCTATCATAATCACTGATTCAGCAGTTAATTGGAAGGCGACAGCCAAGTTTAACGAATTGATGCGCGCACGACCGGGAAGAGAAGAAAGACGCGCCAATTCGTGCTTTTTGAGCAAAGACAATCTGAACGATATGCGAGGAGTTATTTGGCGCCTTCCATAAAGCATGCTTCACTTCTGTGGCAACTACTTAAGTCTCAACCCGCAACCGATGGGCATCTACCTAATAACTTGAAAATTAACATCACCGGCTATACGATAAAGTGACAAAACAAAAACGGATTACGGATTGCGAAGAGAAATGAGAATTTAGGCGATGATCAAGTGATGATAGAGAAATGATTGAGCGATGAACGAGGATAACGGACTGCTAAGAAGACTGAACAAAAACACTGTATGTCAGTTCAACTTACATGTATATCCTCGTGATCACTAGTTTCTAACTCCGCAATCTTTGACGAGTCACGTGGATCTTCTGTACTTTCGTTAGACTGAAGGAAATAACGAGATATCATGATTTGTAAGAAGTCTCAAGTCAGCAGATTATTCATGTCAAACCTAAGGTCTATCAAACAGAAAGTCACACTGTGCACTAAAATCATTAGATATAAAAACGTGATTACCTTCGTCTCTGTTTCTTGTCGAATATTTGATATAAACGCATCAATAGTTTCACTGAAAAATATCTAATTAGAATCGAACGAAGAAGAGTTATTTGCAGTACCTAAAATTCAATAACGAGGTAATCTTCCTTTACCCTTTTTATAAATCAAAAGAACCAGAACTCACTGTGAAGTATCTTCCTTAAAAGTCACAGTCTTCTTCTTTTTCGTTTTCTTTTTCTTTGTACTATCTTCGCCTTTTAACGATTCTTTCTTTTTCTTCAAACCTTTCTTTTTGACTTTTCTTTCCTCAGTTGTATCAGTCACAACCATTCTACCAACAATAACTGTTAAGTACATTTTAGATTTAGTGTAAGGTCAATTCTAAGTCTCAACAGTAGCAAAAACACTACCATTAAACTGGTAAGTTTGTGCTTAGGTACTTATGATAAAACAATGTAGAAAACTTGCATTGAGGGAATGGGGTCGGGGTTGTTCAAGTAAACAACATGAGAGAAATATGAAAATATTGAAATGTTTTGATTAATATCAACATCTCAGCTTAAGTCAATAAACATTAGAATTGATAAACAAGATGTTATATGTTAATTAGATCCACTGCAATCTTTGATAAACTGTAACTGGAGTTCAGAGTGATAAGACAAGAGTTTTAATTATATGAACAACATCGCGTGCTGAATTGATTTGTGGCATAACTCTCAATGCCGAAAGGAAAATTTTCATTCTGGGAACGAGAATTGCTCTAAAATTTATCAATGCTATGTGTTAGTCATGTGCACGTTGTTGTTTCTAACTTAAAATTATCAAGAGTAAATGCTGCTGCAAAGATGCAATATCCTAACTCAGATATAAAATTACACAAAAGCTATATCAGTTTAAACGAGGTCAAACACCCCTTAGGAAAAACATTTCATAACAAATATCGTTAAAATCGATAAAACTTAATTAAAAACCAAACAAACGACCTGAATTAAGAAACACGGATTTCTGACTTCAATGAAAGTATATTACACAACTCATCTCATTTGCTTTTTCTCTTGGACGTCCTTGTTCTAGGGGGAGGTTTATTAGGAGTTCCACTTTTCTTCCTACTGCGGAGTATACATTGCAGTTTGGTGAAGTTACCCGCCCTTTCATCTAGCGGTCCATAATCCTCTGTCTGGTCGAATTTTATACCAATCTTGTTCGTTTCACTGACTATGGATCTGTTCATACTGTTATTTACACTTGCACTGTCCTCAACTTCCACCACCTCTTCTACAGCTTGATCATTGGTTTCGGTTTCTGTTTTCGTTTCACTTTCGTTTTCTACAGCAGAATCAGACGGAGATGCGGGTTTCGCTTTGTTTTGAGCAGGGGTGGATGAAGCTGTAGGCTCGGAGAGGAGTCTGGTTTTGGCGGGTAGTTTTTACGGTGGTGTCTGGTTCTTGTGACTCTACACCAGGAGGAAGTGGTGGAGGAGAGGGGGCGGAAGGGGGCGGGTCATCTGGCATCGGGGGCGGTGGTGGAGGTTGTTGGATAATAGGTCTCTCAAACGCTGGCCGGATTTCTGAAATTTTTATATGACGGTTACAATGAAAGCTTGTAAAATAAGGTATTTTTAAATGTTTGTTCTTTGTTCTAAAATTTTGTTTTCATCAGACATTATATCATATAATAATTAAATTCATACCGTTATCGTCGTCGACATCCATATCATCGTCATTATTCCCGCCCAGCGTATGATCCACCTTCCTGCGCTTGTTGGATTGATCCGCACGGGGCTTGCGCTTGTCGCTCAGTGTAGGTGTAGCGCTGCTGTAGACGGGGTTGCGTGCACGGTGTTTGTCTATGGCATCAGGAGGAGGAGGCGCGGTGTATCCAGGGTAGTCCACTACCGCGGGGAGGGGAGTTTCTGGTATTTCCCCGTCTTCTTGTGCTGGGTCAGAGGGGTAAGTCCGTAGTCCGTAATGTGGGCAATTATATAGGTGCATAAACTTTCTAATGAAACGATAAATTGACAGACATTACTACTTGTCACAGGATTGTTTTACGCAACCTCGTGAAAGAAGGTAACAATTTTATGGCAAACATTTTTTTAAGTTAGGATTTATTGTTATGACATCTCAATCAATTAAAGTTTCAAGAATTCAATCGATATTTTCACATTGGATACAAATTCCAAGCACAAGAAAAATAGACCAAACATACATGTACTAGCGTTAGGTTTGTAGTAGAACTGCATTCCCTCCGAGGTTGAGAGAGGTGGATCAAGGGAGTATCCAGGTGGGTAGCCGAAGTTTCTCATTCTGTAGATGTGCGGAGGAAGCTCGTGATTCTCCAAACCTAGCGCTAGACGCAGACTGTCGGACATTTTACCGGGCTGGAATTCTTTGTACCTGGGTGTCGTAGAAGTTAGGGGTAATGCACTGACATTCGAGGGCTCTTTGTTAATTGATATTTAATGGTATCTAACAGCAAAATCACTGTCAGAAATCAAAACAAACTTTTACACGTTATTTGTAGTAGCAGCGGATAATTATTCAGTCTCATAACAGTTCTGATTTGAATGTTACTTTTCTCTGTATGACTATTGTAATGCATTTCGTACATTCAAATCAGATATTCGCAAGGCTGAAACTTACCGAGGTTCAATCTCCTTGACAACTCTGACATGGTATCTGTCGTTGTGATTAGGACCGCCCCGTGCCTCCTTGAACTGCTTCAGATTCTCCTGGATCTTCTTCTTGTCGTGGGGTACCTTACAGTCAGACAGTCTGTGTGGTCCGTCACAGTTGAAACACACTGGACCATTCGACCTAGGGTGGTTGTTGTTTTGAGTTCTGCAATGGGTTTTATGGAAGATAGGCTTTGACAGTTATTTGGAAGTAGCGAATTACTGATCATTTAAAATCTGTAACGATCTCCAAATATACATAATCTCAGCGCAGCATCTTATCGACGACTAAAACTTATAACTCTACTCACATGTTCTGTTTCGGAAGTTTCGCGCCAAACATATCCAGTTTGTCCTCCTGGTCGTCCAGTACAACGTTAAAGACGGAGGTAAAAAGAGGCGTATTATCACCGTACTGCACTGGGGTTTTCTCCCAGAACTTTCCCACGGAGTCTATGATATAATAAGGTAGATACAACACGTGACCATACGAGTCACACTGGTTTTCCGGGCCGTGCTCGTCTGCTGTGTCCCGGTGCTCTGATAGTATCGTGTAGAGTTCTGATTCTATCCTCGCCTGGCATTCTGTTGAGAGGGGAGATTTGAAGTAGTCCACCTCAGCCAGTGGAGTCTGAGATGGGAAAAGGTGGCCGAATCTTTCGTGTAGTCTGATTCGGGATTTTAGTAGTTGGTTTTCTGCTCGGAGCACAGCGATTTCTTTAGAGGCTGCTTCTTGATCATCGTCTATACTGAAACATTAAAAGTTTTGGTGAACCAGTTTTCGTATTAGGGTACATAAGTATATATCATACTTACGAAACAAGGCTGTCTTTATATCAAGGACGTATACATCTTGCATGCAAAAATAAAATTAATATTAACCCGTTAGTTGCTTCATCATACGTTTCTGGTTGCCGCTCAGGCTCCCCAGTAAATGCAGAGAACAGATCCAGACTTCCAAATACATCAGACATCCTGGATCTGGCCTTGGTAACATGTTTAAGTGAGAGTGACATGTTAATTAAATAATTTACATTTTCTGATTGAACAAGGCTTTCTGTTAACTTCTGTGAACAAGGCTTTCTGTTAATTAGATAGATTAACTTTACACGGACCAATGTCTCATCAAGAATTTGCGGCAAAAGTTGTTGTTCTAATTCTCCGACTCACATTATAATCTGTTCATTATTTAAACAAAAGAAAACAACAAATGAGAATCAATCCAGCCAAATCAGTACAAGTACTGAGATCAAGATTAATGTCAAGGTGAAGAAAAAAACAGTACAAAAATATTGAATAACTTTAGAAACAAATTGATTTAAAAATACAGAGAGCAATTATTATTATTAACATGAAAACACAGATTAAAATTTCTATCCTTGTGAGACACTTTCCAACATGAAGAGTATTTAGTCATCCTCAAGCAGCATTTGAACCAGGGAAAGTTTTGCACACTGGCCTTCTTCCAGTCTCTTTTCCTGAGAAAAAAAAATTACTGAAAATTTATAAGCTTGATCTTCGTTTAAACCAACATTAGCAGTAAATATCATAAAACACTTTTTCCCTTTAAGCAATGCAGAATGCTAGTAACATGATTGATATCACAAAAATTGATACCCAAGTAAAACAATACAACATACCGTGCCAACTTTTATAAGTGTGGGAATAGAAGTCAACTGAATATCTTGAGATTTTCTGAAGTTGTTATTCATGTCCTTCCATGTTGGTCTATCGATATAGGCTGTGATGACACAGGTGCATTCAGGAGCACTGTTAAGGGCTTCCTCAATCACTGGATCAGCTAAAATAGATAAAATCTATTAGTAGTTGGAGCCATGTCCATGATAATGAAGGTGGTCCTAAATAAATGATCTGACTTCCTATGCATGAGGTAGGTGGTCGAAACCTAGATCAGCCAATCCTAGAGGAGTGTGCTAGGGGCATTTTCCTTTGCAATCTTCTTTGGCCAAAACCCATAATTGAGGGTTATAGAATGAGGGTCTCCTCACTATTTCAGGCATCAGAGCAGAAACTCGAACCGAAAAAATTAGTTCTCATGTGATCTATAGAAACATAAATATTTTCTCACAGTAGAGCACAAGTCACACAACTAAGAAGTATCAAGAAAGTAGGGTGATGTCACCAGTATAAACCATTACTTAAAATCTTTAGCACATTTTAGTGGTTATTTATCGTTAATAATGCCTTATTTTCCAATGATATAGTAAGCAGTGTGATGTTGAAAAACCTGAGAGCCCTTGAATCTATCAAGTGAAACAGACTATATAATGGATTATGATAATCGTCTTTTCATGATGAGGTCAACACTAGAGTTTAGAGGATTGAATAGAACTCAAAACTTTAGTAGTGCCAATTGTGTTATCTGGTCACTTTTAGTACAATTAGAAGGAAATTAGAGTTACAAACCTTTGTTGCAGTCAGGACACCAGCTTTTTCCATCAGCATCCAAAGACCCCGTAAAGAGGGTGAAAAGGTGAAGCGATGAATCTTTGTACTGTTGGACAGCTCTCAAATATTCTGTGAATCCAGAAACTTTGACATGCTTTACAACATTAGCCATTGTTCCTTCTCAATTTTAGAGGTGTAAAAGTAACTTTCAACGATGGCAATATTCGACATAATAAATAATAAATAAATTCTAGTATTTATTTTATATTTTCAGAAATCTGGTGAAATACTGTGTTTTCACTGGCTCAGTATACAAAATTTCAAAAATTATTAAATTATTGCTAAATTCAAAATTTTTTACATGAAGTAACGGGAGGGGTTCCCACTATGATGATGTCATTATTGTAATTTAGGGGGTTTTGTCATGAAGACGACTGATGACAGAAGGGCCAGGGGGTGGGGTAAAATTTGCAGACGTCATATGTGAACGACCCCTAAGTTTAAGTAGCCTGCGAAGCCTATTCATCCATCTCAGTACAATTGGTGTTAAATCTCTCTAAATTTACTTGTAATCTTGGCTACTTTGGCTACTTTTTGGCTACTTTGGCTACTTTTTCACTCTAAGAATTGAGCGCTCACTCATATTTCTAGTCATTCCTAATTGCTTCCTAGCGCTTCCTGGTGTGCGGCATGTATTCCTGGAGGTTCCTAGAAAACCTCAAATTTCAAGAAAACAACAAATTTTATTTACAGCAT
>JH153953.1:8051-19814 GCA_000226015.1 Mnemiopsis leidyi | reverse complement strand
GAGGCCTGTTGCTAGCATGATATTTTCAAAGTCCTTGGACATTTTACTGTTTTGGTTATGCAAGTTTATGTTGAAATCTCCCATCAAGTGAACATTATTTTTCGGAAGTTTTTCTACAATAGAGGTAAGTTCTGATAAAAAGTTTTCAGGACTTCCGCTAGGGGGGTCGATATATCACACCAACATAGATGGGTTTTGGTGAATGGTTGATGGTTACAAATATACTTTCAATATTTGGGGTTACAATAGATAAATCATTATTCATTTCTGCATTAAGACATACATGGATGTAGAGTGCAACTCCTGAACCTTTGCACTTATTTTCATTAGCAGATTTGTAGAAACTATTGTAGTTGGCTATGCTGTAAACACTACTTTCTTCAGATTGTAATGTTTAAAAAAGCATTGTCAAAACTCACAAAGCAATGAAGTCTTATTGTCAAAATGCCTCAAAAGCAATTTTAAATGCACAATCTCCCGCGGATTTGAGGGGGCATTGTGGGCAAATTTTCAGCTGAAACGTGTGCCCCTGCCGCGCCCTGTTTAGAGCACATTCCTCTAACCCTAACAGCTGACGACGATTAACACATGTTGATTGAAAGCTTCTCCAAAAATCAAAACTCGTATCTATTTATGTTTACCAACCCCCCTACAACCTCTAACCCTGGTGTAGAAATTTTAACTTCTGGAGGAAGCTTGTTGGAAAAACTCGCTCCGGGTTAACAACATAATAACCTCTCGACGCAATAAGCTCCGGGAGAAAACAACTCTGGAGATTCCTTAGTTTTGTAGCACTTTTACAACATTTATTGGATGACACAAGATCAGATTGAGACCAGATCTGCTCATTTTGAACAACCCTGAAACCTCGCACAAATTTGCTACACGTTGCATAGTTGACGAGATGATATCCGTCTAACGTTCTAAACGAGGAGAGCAGAAAACTGCGAGCCGCGCGCGGGTCGGGTAACATCTCGACAAGTTGCATAGCCCTGCTGCGCGAAAAAGTTTTTTGAAAAGGGTCACAACGTGAGACAAGCACAAATGCGATCAATGTGAGCAAGCAATCAATAGCGTTATGCGTTGCATTGCAGCTTAAACGACCTTCATGTCCTTTTGCTCAACGGCGCGGGCGATGCGCGTTTAGAATTTTTTCGCCAGGCCAAAAATTCCAGGCCAAAAATGCGTAAGAGCGCGTGATGGCCGCGACAATAGTTGTTTGACGTTGTCCGACCCTCATTCGAAGCGAATAGAAAAAATGACAGGAGGGTGCGCGGTGCCGTACAACGACAGTAGGTTATCAACCTACAACCTTTTGCTTACTAAACACGTATCGATCTCCCTGTGCAAGCTTGGCACGAAATTTAAATTAGAACGGACGCGTCCCCATAGGGCGCGCGCAGTGCGAGCCACAGGGCAATGTTGGTTTAGGAACCTTTGCCCGGTAAAGCAACCCTTCTGCGCGCGTTGCAGCCGCGCGCGTGCAGTGTAAGGACCTGGTTAGGTGAACTCAAAAGGGTTGTAAGTTGCATTGATAATCTAATTGCTAATGTCGTGGCCATCATGCAACACACATGCTTTCAAGCATTCATCTGGTCTGGCGACATGAAATTTTAAATGCGCATTTTCCGTTAAGCAAAACGGCTGGTTAAGTAAAAGCAAATTTGGGTTTTACCGTTTGCTCTCATGACTGATAAGCAACGACCAATAAAATATAGTTTGCAATTAACAAATCAAAAAGTGTAAGATGCCGAAAGTTGTCAGACGTTGCCTGACCTGCAACGCAAGGCAAACCTTGTAGCGGTGTTACCCGACTCGAACGCAGCTAAAGCTGAACGTTTCGTTAAATCGGTAGACGGATATAATTTCGTCAAGGCAAAACGGAGGCCAATTGGTGGCTGTGCATGTGTTTATACTGTCACGTGCCCTCCATCCACCAATGATGGAGGAAAAAGTTTGCTAGACGTTGCCTAGCCTCCGGCGCAAAAAGTTTTTGAAAAGGTTCACAACGTGAGACAAGAAAAGGTTAGGTAGTTTATCTCACTTTATCATTTTATCTCTGTCAGTTGTTTGAATTTAGTTCAATTCCTCGATGTAAGCCACGACCTCTATTTGACCACCCGTACTATACTTAAAATTATAAGGATATATACTCAGAATTGTAAGTACATGTCCTTAAAACAGAAAGCCGATGTTGGAAGGTATTTAGGATGAATGCTAGACAAAAATAAACTATCAAATTTTGGGTAACATAAGAAGTAAAGTTATTGAATCAATGTATCAGAATTTTTAAACATTCTTTTTAATCCAGTTTTATACAAATTTTTATTTTCAGGATAAACCCATTTTTATGTAGGAACAATTATGTATTGACTTTATATGACTTTATATTGACTTTATATGTATCATATATTTGACTTTATATGTATCAGAATCCAAACCTACTACAGTGATAAAGTAAGATTGGTATTATTGTTCACACTTGTTACTCCACTTCCCGTTCACTACACTGTTACCATGGGTTGGTGGTGTAGTGGTATCTCCGATAGTGAACTCACTCCTTATGAGCACTAAGATCAAGAAAATATTGTATTCCTCAACCATACTTATTACTACTACAAACCCAAATACCTCCACGTGTATAGCCTGATCCCTTCTGTGGTGCCGCACTGCCAGTGCTGTGTTATTTTGTGTGTTTACTATGCATAAATCAATGATAACATGGGGTTCATTGATATAGTTTAAAAAGTATCAATCAAAGACAGATTTCCCAAGCAGTTTAATTTTTAACGTAGTACATAGTAATATGAGTTATGAGGTTATAAACATAAAGATCCTTGTTATATACCACTCCTTTTAGAGTGAAATCTCTATCCTATAGTTAGCTTGTCTGCACATGTGTCGTCGCCAGCCATCAAAATTTCAGTATAGAAAATTGCTATTTCTTGCACAAGTTCTGATGAAAACATTTACTCGTTACTGTCTTAGTTTGATGTCTTCTCCGGTTCCCTGATCTCTCAGATCTCCCTGGGTGGGTGGTGGAGGTACAACAGGGTGGGAGAAAATGAACAATGTTCCCATCCCTCAGCAGCCTCTGCTTTTAGCTAGGGCGGGAGAATTGCACTTTGCAGGGATCGGTGCATGCATTGGAGTGAGACTAGGAGTATAAATTTAAGTAGTAAAACTAAGGACCAATTGAAATACTTCCCTGATTGCCAGCAGGCGGTGACACATGGCGAGCTCATAACTTCTTGCACTCAAGCGCATGGTTTTCGCCGTTGTGCTTGTTGGGCAAGTGCCCGCTCATCGAGGTCGAGACCGAATCATTGGTGTAAAACTGCTATTGCAATTGATTGACTGCTAACTGCACAACCTTGCATTAAGCAAGTTTTCCAACGTTAAACCTGATTGGAACACTTTAATTTTATATGGTCTTGGCGCACGCAGAGAAGGACGCTTTTAATTAGTGTGTCCGTCCCTGCGAATGTCCCACGATGAGCGAGTATGTGTTTGTTTCTTTGCAGTGTTGAAGTTAAAAACTCACTCTATCTTAACAATTAAACATATAACTAATTATGATATTAAAAATTTTAAGTACAACACGCCATTTACCAGCAAATTAATTATACTAAGCTATAACGCCTGATAGTCAGGATAGGAAAATATTTAGTAAATCGGCGATTAGAAAATATAATTGTGAATTTTTTTCGATGTATGTGTGCAGTGGCAATGTATTTTGTGCCGCGCGTGCGCGTACGTCCGGTTGCCACGCGCGCGCGCGCGTTAGCGGACGTACGTGCGCGTCGCGATGTCTGCGCTCATTGCTGGGCCACACACTCGGATACCAATTTACTATTCAAGTGTGTGAATGAAATATATTTATGGTTTGATTTATAAAATGCTGTAAATAAAATTATTGTTTTCCTTGAAATTATTGTTTTCCTTATCTACCTCGACTTTCCATGCAGAAGATCGGGGGTTCGATTCCCAGATCCACCAATCCTAGAGGAGTGCTCTAAGGGGTCGTTCACATATGACGTCAGCAAATTTTCGGTAAATTTTACCCCCCGGCCTCCGTCCCTTCTGTCATCATCCATCATCATGACAAAACCCCCCCCCCCCTAAATGTCAGAGGTAAATTGACATAATGACATCATCACAGTCGGACCCCCCCCCTACTTCATGTCTAAAAACTTGATTTTTGGTCTTTTAATTTGCAGTCATTTTTGAAATTTCTATACTATGTCAGTGAATACACAGTATTTCACCAGATTTCTGAATCAGAATTTTTTTGCTTGAAAATTTTCCTCCTGATCTTGTAAAATTCTGATAAAAATTTTCAAAAGAAATCAAAAGTTTTCAAAAAAATCCTATAAATCCTAAATATTTTTGATGACATCATCATTGGCCAAACCCCCCTCCCCCTCGCCATCAATCATCATCACCCCTCCCCCTAGGTGATGACGTCACATGTGAACGACCCCTAAGGGCATTTGCCTATGCAATCTTCTTCGGTCGACTCAGCTGAATGCCGGGAAACCATGATTGAGGGTTAAATGAGGAGGGTCTCCGTTAAAAGATCTAGAATCTTCCAGGAGCCCCTTCAGTATAACTGTAAAAGCCTGGGTACAGGTGTAACAAATACAAATACCCGTTCACTACCCTTGTGAGTGAAGATGAGTGAGTTAAAACAATCTTTTAATTATATCCAAATATATGTCACCAATCAGTTTCAAAGATCCATATTTGGATATGTCTCTTCTTGTAGTAAAATAAACTTTTGCCAATGGTGTAATGAAAGATGAGATGTTTGTGAGTTGTTCACTTAACACAATAGCTCAAAAACACGACCGTTGACACTCAGAGAATAGATTGTAGAGACCTCTCTAACTATACTCTGTTTACTAGTTCTCCGTTACACTTGTCATACTTGTTCCTGTTACAATGTTACTCTAGTTCTTGTTACACTTGTACTATAAGCTGTTCCACACCTGTATAAATAAAAACCTGGGAAAGTGTAAACTTAGTACACTACACAGAAACTAAGAACTAATCCTAATACTAAAAACTACATACCTACAGCTGGCTTACCTACTGCTCTAGGTGACGAATCTCTGGTCGGTTATCTGCTGTTTAGAAGTCCCAGTTACAACATCAGCCCCATGGCTGTCCCTCGAGCCCTTGCTAGATATTAGACAATATAGTTATACAAATATTATATTATCTAAAACAAGATACATAATAACAGCCGTGGCTTGTCTCTCATCTCTGTCTGTTTTTTTGAGGTCACGATACAGAACCACGGTTTATAACCCGTACTTAAACCGAAAGCCATATTGCACTGAGCCGCGTATTTAGTTCAGTGACCCAAGCTCTAAGCTCAAATTCAACTAGCCATGGCTTGTTAAAACCAAGCGCAATTTTTGAGCCTGACTTAATTTAAGAATACTGATTTTGAGGCTTACCTGATTTAAGTACAAGACATGTACTCATGGCTTAAGGACGAGTACTCGATTGCGATTTTATGAATAACCCCTTATGCCTCCCTTTCACAATCTAATTCAATGAATAATGCAAGTACAAGACATGAACTCATGGCTTAAGGCCGTGTACTGGGTTTTTATGAATGACCCCTTATGCGTCCTTTTCACAATCTAATGCAACCTATCTGGACCCCTAATTTATTGTTGTTTTAAATTCACAATATTTTACACCTATGATATAACTCTGTGTGGGCTGGTTACTTGCTCTTATGTCCTGGAACGCTCCTTAGACCGTTTCCTTTAGCTTGATTGTGTATTATTTGATACTTTCACCTTCTTGTTGCTTAACCCCGCGGTAAAAGGTGCTCCAAGTGGCACCCCTAGTATAGGGGATTTACTTACAGGGGGCAATTTGTGAAAATATGTCAAATAATCTTGAAATAAGTGAAATTATTAATCCAAATAGTGATTTTGCTTGTCGCACAGCTGACCTTTGATTTAGCACACCCCCTTATAGCTGGGGCTGCTGTGATTTTTCGCAGTTGCCCTATTACCCCGACAATTGTATATAAAAAATAATTAAAAAATAAATAATAAATAATGATGCCAGCATCATCAATTTGTTGCTTTTTTATCCTTAAGGAAGCTATTGTGTCTTATCTTATTTTCTTAATAACTAACACCCTCTTTTTATTTAATACTTCGTCCTGCCAAAAATTTCCTGAACAACATCCACCTTCATTCTTCAGTATTTCTTGAATGTATAAGAAATAAGATCAAGATGTAGTATTAGTAGTAGTAGTATTTGTATTTCTTAAATAATAAGAAATAAGATGCAGCTGTGATGATGTATATGACCATAATTATTCATTTGATTTGATTTGATTTGATTGGCTTGAACTTGTTTCATGATTGCAAAAAATATTCAGGTTGACAGAAATGGATGTCTTTGCTGAGGCAGGGATTAAGTTTAGCATTATAACATATGACAAAGTTGAGGAGGTTTGTCAACTTTTAGCAGATAATTTTTTTCCAGACGAGCCAATTTTTAGATCTTGTGCTGTCAAACGAAATTCTTTCATGGACAATTTTTTTATTGAGGCAATCAAGGAAGGTTCCAGTGTGATGGCAACTGACAGTACAGGAAAAATTATTGGTGTTAGGTTAACTGAGGTGATTGACAGGAACTCATGGTCAAAATGGGTATTGGATAAATGCTTAACTCCGAATCGCATTGCAACAGTTTGCAAAATTTTTAAAAATCCAACGCTTCAAAAATTATGTGAAGTATTCTCTGCTTTAAGCCTTGAATTGAAATATGATGTTTGGACTCTCTTCGAAAGACTTGATTGTCAGAGAGTTCTTCGAGATGTTTGTGTATGTACATCAAAAGAAGGGCGAGTTAAAGGCCTTGGCACTGAGTTAGTAAAACAAGGTGAAGCTGTTGGCAGAGAAAAAGGTTGTGATTACTCATATAACATAGTTACAGGGCTGTACTCAGGGAAAATTTTCCGTGAAAAGTGTAGTTATACTGTTGATTATGAAGTGTTCTATGCTCAATTTATTGACAAAAATGGTAACCTTTACTTGAATGACACTCGGGAACATTTATCTTGCTTTACATGCTACAAAAAGCTGTAAATTATTGTTTGTGTGATATGATAGGTTGACACCCTGCTTTAAGCTATACAATATAATGTTTTATTTGGAATGTAGATATGGTGTAAAGAAAAGGGATTTTTTGTAATTTTTATGAGAAAAAGGACTGCTAGCGTAGTTACGTACATCTTTTGACAAAGTATACATAGTGTTATAACTAAAATATTTCAATCAATATTACATTGATCATGTTCACTGAAAGATATATGTTAAGATTTATACAGGATTGTAAATACAGAATATCACATAATATAACTCCTAAAAAGACCTTACATACACATAATGTCAAAATAATTTATCGTAATTTATCAGAATGTAGATCATCTACATGTTATACGTGATGGTTTTTATTTGATAATCTTAGTATTAGGAAAATTTCATTTACATCTTACTGACGTGATGTGTTTGCCCAATTTGCCTTTTTCAGTGCTGGCTAGCAAGTCTCCAAGCATTCTGGAAAATAGGAGCCATAGAACTAACTATCCATAGAACTAACAGTTGGCTTTTACTGCATTTAAGAAATTATGTTCCTATTAAAAGTTATTACATGGGCATTTCTGTCATATTGCCTTTACAGTCAGTTTAAATGCTGTTTTATAATTATATAGATATATAAAATTTGTTTTGGCAAAGTGTGATTGGTCTTGGAATCATATTGTAAATTTTCACAATAGCCAGTGTTATGAGAGAATGAAATGCTTACATCTTAAGTGTCTGTATAACCTATCTGGCTAACATTAACCAACTCTGTGAATGTTGTTTGTAGTATTTGAAGTTGTGTTTGTTTGCGGAATAAATTTTTCTACATTGATTCACCATGTCATTAACAAGCATTACCAGCGTTGAAAGTAGTAGCAAAGTTAATCTTGGGGTTGAAATTCGTGAAAGAACCGGTCATATTTTTCAGAAAATAAGTGACAACATATTTGCATCTGCTGGAATCAAATTCATTCGAATTGAACCTGATCATACCCAATTGGTGACACAATTTTTAACCTGCAATTTTTTACCTGAAGATCTCATCTCCAAAACATATAATGTCATCGAGGATGAACGCCTCAACAGTGTGGTTAAACAATTAATAAAAGACGAAATATGTGTTATGGCTACAGATAAAGAAGGTGATTTAATTGGGGTATACTTGGCTGGCATATATAGGAGAGGAGATTGGCTTAAAAAGGTGAGTAGTAGCTTCAATGTTGGCAACATACTCAATCAGAGCAATGTAGCTGAGGCTCATAAGGTTAATGAGAAGTTATTGCAACTTCTAGGATACAATGTATGGGGCATGTTTGATGGTCATGATTGTCAGGCAATTGCTGGAGATATTCTGCTCTGCGTATCAAATAAATCACCAGTCATTGGTGTTGGGACTGAGCTTGTTAGACAAGGTGAAATAGCAGCTAAAGAAAAGAATTGTGATTTAGCCTTATGTGTTACTACTAACAGTTACGTTCAGAGAGTGCTTCGAGATAGTGGATATGTTTTGAGAAGTGTTGTTGTGTTATGTGATTTTAAGGATGAAGATGGGAGGCTCTTCATTGAGGCAGCTGATGAAGATTCATCTGCTAGAGTTTTGTTTAAAAACTTAAAGATTTAATGTGTATGTATTAGCACATCATATATTTAAAAAGATTTGATCTGTATGTATTAGCACATCATATTATGAATTATTTATATGATTTCAATCTTGGATGGAATGAATTTATGTGAATATTATGGTATTAAGTAAAGTATGTGTTTAGTATTATATAATTTGTAGATTGAATGTTGTTATTTTATGATCAATATATAGAAAGAATGTTCTTTTTTAGATTATAGTTTAGCAATTGTACATATCAATCTTTTTCATAATTTTCGTATCACTGCCGATAATAACCAATTTAGAAGAAAGTAGACATTCCAAAACAAAGCTTTCAGTGGTCCGTGCTCCTGTCTGCAAAGTTTAATTATACTCGATCAATTGCAACTCATAATTTATAAAGCACTATCTATTCACATTTAATGCAAACTTTTCTAAAAATCACATGTCTTCGATTCAGGCCTGCATCTTTAGACCCAGAGCTCCGAAATTTGCATGCTGGCACGTTATATAAAGAAGATGAGCAGTTCGAAGGTCGAAAAATGAGCCTTTTTGTGCAGGGGCTTGATGCCAAGATGTGCCATAGCAACTGTATTTATAACGTAAAGATTGCACATGCAATTTAACAACCAATGATTTAACGTGTCGTTATCATTTGTTTTTGTTTAACAAACGCTCTGCAGTTATCGTTTCTACATGATTTAATGGCACATAAGAAGAAAACGGCCGAAGGACAGGGTCTCTGCTAGTTATAGGTGGTGTCGTGGTATCTGTCCCGACTTTCTATGCAGGAGGTCGGGAGTTCGATTTCCAGATCTGCCAATCCTAGAGAAGTGTGCTAAGGGCACATGCCTATGCAATCTTCTTCAGTCGACTCAGCGAATGACTGGGAAACCGTGAATGAGGGTTAAATAAGGAGGATCTACAATCTTCCAGGAGCCCCTTCAGTATAACTGTTAATGCCTGGGTACAGGTGTAACAAATACAAATATTATAGATTTCGAAATTATTTCTAACATCATATTCATTAGGATAATCATGTAACTGTACATCAAAATGAACAAGGTTGTCAAGTATAGATGCGCAAGTGTGAAGCTGTTGGCAGAGAAATAGGTCGTGATTACTCATACTCTCATATAACATAGTTACCGGGCTGTACTCAGGGAAAATTTTCTGTGAAAAGTGCAATTATACCGTTGATTATGAGGTGTTCCATGCTCAAGTTATTTACAAAAATGGCAACCTTTACTTGAATGACACTCGTGAACATCTATCTTGCTTTTCATGCTACAAAAAGTTATAAAGAGTAACCCTTGTACTACATATCATGTACTACTAAGATAACAACTGCAAAAACGATGTATGGCGGAAGGATTCCTATTTTTTTTCTATTCCTATTTTTTGCAGTGAACTACTACAACCGGTTACCGGACTTGACAGTTATGATCATTTCATGTACTGTGAAGGGAGTCAGAAGTGAGGCTGTGAAAACTTAAAACACTGTTAAGTTTGTAACATGAACTTGTCAGGAGTATAACAATTGCAGTTCGCACTGTGAGGTGTGAATGCGTATAAACATAGGCAGAATCAAAAGGCAGAATCAAAAGTTTAAAGCCTAAAACTGCAGAGTGCATAATGCTTAATCTACAATTAGATCAAATCAGTACAATGTGACTTGACGATCATGAAATTTCTAGCCTGCAGAAGCCCAAAATTTGCCCAAATTTTATCTCGATAAAATCAGGTTTTATTTCGGTAAACCGACAACTTTTTTTCATTAATTATCGAGATAATTATCGGTAACAAATAACTGATTGGAAAGCCTAATTTAAATGATTTGGTTAGAAAATGTTTGAGTTAATAACTGATGTTTCAGTCTACATATCGATGTGACATAAACTGATTTTTCGGTTAGAAATTGATGTTTCGGTAAAAGAGTATATGGCCGCCGAAAAACCGAAAAATTCTTTTGGCCGAAAGTTTTGTTATCGTCCAACCAGTAAAAAAACATTTTTTGCACCTATGACTAAAGTCGTACTATTAAACTCTTATTTCTTAATGGAAACGATGAAAAACTTGTACTTCAGCATCGTACAACAATTATACTACTTATCTAGTAGAAACAACAATAATGTAAAAAAGCGTGTCAAGTAAAAACCAACAATTCGTACCAGTGATGGCACTCCAAGGAAGGAGGTCTCTGGTACAGATGGCGGGAGAACAGCCGCGTCGCAGGACTTCTCTGGTGGGGATAGCAGAGAATGACGTTGTCATGGTACCCAACATGACCAGGAGAATGTCTAGATCTATGCTGAGTGATACTGGCAGTTCCATCAACAGCTTCAAACGATCCATTGCTATCAAGCCGAGATTCGAGATGGTAGGTGCAAGGAGTATGCTTATTCCCAGCTTTAAGTTATTAAAGTAGCTTTGCTATTTGTACTTTAACAGAACAACTGTTGTATAAATTGGACTGACTACTAGTTATAGTATCGCTGTTATTGCACAGCGATATTATTAATTAATTATCAATTAATTAATTATTAATTAATTTCAATTTCAGGAGAACTCCTACAGGACGTCTCCCTCTGTCAAATTTCCCAGTTCTGCAGTCAGTAAAAAAATACAGCTTATCCTCGACTCTCGCCTTGCTAATCTCAAGTAATTATTTTGTTTATGAAAATTTAGAACTATTTATACAGTATTTAAACACTGACATGAGCAACGTTTGATTTTTCATACGGTTATGAATCGACTCCTTGTTCGATGTCCTGCCAAATTTCATAATTTCAATGGTATTGACTAAGTTTAATCAACATCCAATTTGGGGCACTGTTCTAATCAGCTGACAGTAACGTGCAGGTATGATCACGACACGTGCAAGGCTCTGTGTAATCAACTTACTGACGTCATCAAGGACGAAGTTAGGAGAGACATCCGGGACATCGAACGTTATAAACTTGTGTGTTGGGTTTCTATTGGGCAGGTTGGTTTGTTGGTTTCAATTGTTTCTCTCTCTCTCTCTCTCTCTCTCTCTCT
>JH153952.1:82816-102665 GCA_000226015.1 Mnemiopsis leidyi | reverse complement strand
ATTGAAATTTTTACACCATCTTGTCAGGTTCAATGAGCTGATCATTTTGATACCAAATTTATGGGTATAGCGCGCAACTCATTTTGATTCGTGAACACCCTAATACAAATACGATTACAGGTTTTAACTGCCTAAGGCCGCATAATGGATTTCACATCTGCATCAATGCATCATCATGATCATGAAATGTAATTGTATTTGTATACATAATTGCCTGGCAACAACTGCAACAAGATGTACGATCAAAGAACAACAAGTAAAAGTAAAGTCGATCAAAATTCTTTTAAACTTAAGTTTAATTGACTTTTGTCGAATGACAGATTAACTTTAAGAAATAAATGTAACACGATTTTAATCCCAGCTCCGAACAAATCTTTTGAACGACTAATTCATGAAACGCCAAAAGCATAAAAACAAGCAACGCAGTATGAACAAATTATGTAGGCAGCACATACAATACAATATGACGACGTCATGCAGAGTTAAGATATTTGAAACAAACTATGCAAAGAACGCGCAATTGTGTTCAAACTTTGCGCGTGCGCGTGCAAATTTTCAAACATGGCTGCATCAAGCGGCTGCATTAATTCGCGGGTCTGCATTTACACGTGCCGATGCAGAACAATAATAACTAACCGAAGTTATGTCTGGTACGAGGTTGTCTTTTTTCATAATTCCTCATTTCACAAAGTTTAATGACAATAAGCAACGGCATGATAATAGATACGGGAAATTCAGCGGTCGCCTGACACAGTGAAAGCGGCCGCAATTCTTGTTTTAATGGGTCACAACGTGAGAAAAAATTAAAACGGACGCAAAAGCTCACACATTGACATAGGGCGCGCGCAGCGCGAGCCACAGGGCTATGTTGACTTCGCAACCGACCGGCCTCATTCGAAGCGAATAAAATGACGAAAAAGCGCGCTGCTGCACAAAGCGGTTACCTTGCGTTGCGCGGCCCATTTTCAAATAAAATCTTTAAATATACCGCTCCTATGGGGCAAAATTAAAAGGGCTCTGGTTATTCTAGCAACGCGTGCTCACAATGTGCAACGTGAGACAAAATTAATCTTGATCTGATATTACAAGGCAGTGTGAACTGTGAGTGAGTTTGCATTTCTTGTTGCTTTTTGTCGCGGTGATACCCGACTCACGCAGCTAGAACGGTAGACAGATATCATCTCGTCAACTTTTGGTTTGGTTGGATAGACGAAATAAAACAGTTAACATGACTGGGTTCTTGAAATCTTCAATTTATACATCATCTTTAGACTTAGAGAACCTGTTATATAGATATAGAGTAAATAGAAAAAACAAAACGTGAGTCTTAACTATAAAAGAGATAGAGAGCCTATAATTATAAAAACGCTAAAAGGTGACAAAAATATATCAAAAGATAAAATAATGTGCATGCCTAAAACTGAACAAAATTAAGATGTGTCTTCCTCCAAAAAATACTCCTTTAAATACTGCAATAAAACGTGACCCCGCCTACCAATAATCCTATGTAAATGATATCTTGATGACGTAGCTAAAATCAAGAACTGTCAAAGTCTAAAGATAAGGCCTGTTCTCATGCAAAAATGGTAAAATGCCTGTCAAAGTCAAAAGATAAGGCTAGTTCTCATGCAAAAATGGAGAAATGAAACAGATAACAAAATGACATCATGCTGATAACAAAATATACGTCTGATAAGAACGAAAATAGGACACGCAACAAATACAGCTCAAGGTTACCTAATAACTCTTATACGATTAATTCCGAAAATGTTTGTCCTAAATAAAGATATTAAACGGTGTTCCTCTCTGTCCAAATTTTCTGCTCTACATTGTTTAACAAATCCTACTTTAAAAAATTCAAGCCCAAATTTATCAGGATGGTAGTCAAAACTGTGCTGAGATAATGCTGATTTAGTATAAGAATTAATGTTATCAATTTTAAAACTACTTCTATGCCCGTTAAATCTAGTCCTCACTTCTGTACTTGTTTGGCCAAAATACGTACTCTCACTCCTTGCTTTCTCTACACACACAGAACACTGGGCTAAATAAATAACATTCTTATCCTTACAACTGAGTTTTTTGTCCAAAAATACCTCCTTCCCGTTCACCATGACTTTCTCTGTGGGACCAAAAACTAAAGGACAAGTTTTGCACCCTTTGCCCCCGCATGCTTGTGTCTCTGGATGCTTTTCTGTCTATTGTCGCGGTGATACGGATATAAACTTATCAAACGGATATAATCTCGTCAATCTTTGTCCGACCCTCATTCGAATAAAATGACAGGACGCCAGGAGGGTGCGCGCTGTTGTACAAACTTGCCACATAAAAACCACGGTGTAAAGGTTTGCTCTAACCACAGCCTTTTTGCGCGCGTAGCAGCCGCCGTGCGCGCGGCGTAAGCACCTGGTTAGGTGAATATAAAGGTTAAAACTGTTTACCTTTTACAGTGGGATAAATCTTAGGGAGCAAGGTCATGATATATGATCGAGATCATAGCCTTCTGCCTGCCAGATTCATATACAAACATGTGCCACGTCTCCTTTCTAATTCTCTAACCAGAACCCTTTTGCGCGCGCGTCGGAAGCGCGCGCGTCGGAAGCGCGTGCGACGTGTGCTATAAAGCTCGGACAACTGGATATTGTACGGCAGCGCGCACCCTCCTGTCATTTTATTCCCATTCCTCTATTCGCTTCGAATGAGGGTCGGACGAAGTCAGACAAACTGGATATAATAGTTAGTATAATACGTGTTTAGCAAAAGGGCTATGCTAAATGCTTTTGCATTGCAAAATGCTATGCTAAATGCACTTGCAAATTGCAAAATGTATTTTGATATGATTAGTTTTGATTTGGTGTTTATTTTGCACATGTGATTGGTGATATGTGGAACTTATAATTTTTGAAAATTGTTTGGCTTGATTTTTAATTAAAACTTTAAAGATATACAACATTTAAAAAATTTGATATTTTGATAAATGTTAAGTAAAAAGGTGATTTTTGACTTGACTTACACTGCACACTTTTTTGCAGTTTTCATTTAACCAGCGTATTGCGCCGCGCACTGAAATTTTCGGTCAGTTGGCACAGCGCGTTACGAAAATTTCCTCCGCAAAACCCAATCCACGCGCTAGTGTTAAATATTCCTTACTAATTGCGGCCAACCAATTGCCAGGGTTGCTTGAACGATAAGGTTGTTTGACATCTCATGGTTTTTTCCCAATCTACTCTAGTCCGCTCATCCAAAACGTCTCCTATTTCGGGTTATGAAAAGTTCCAGAAAGGTATTTTCGACGTGTCTGAGTTGAAACCTTCCTTTTATATGCATTCTTCTGACAAGTCTCCTCCAGAAAAATCGGAAAGTTCTTCACCAAACTACAGCAACGGAAACTCTCACAAGCACAGTAGCGAAACCAAAACCAGCACAGCTCAACCTCCAAAAGTTGAGAGCAAGTCCCCAAGTTCGACTTCAACTTCAGTCGAGAACGGCTCCCCACGCAGCTCCTCAAATCCACTCCAGAACTTCGTTCCCAGATTCGCATTCGGCAACGAAGAACTCTCAGATTTTTCACCCGTCTCTTCGTTTCCAGAGTTTAACCTCCCTACAGGTTCGCTATTCTCTCTCAAGATATTTATTCTATAGATCGTTTTCCCGTTGTGATATAATATTACCGCAGCATTAAGTAACACCGAGTGCACGTTTTTATAAATGCCCAATGTATCGCTCAATCTGTCCAAATATAAAGTGCTTATATAAAGCATTAGGTAGGAAACCAAAGAACATTCGTACCGAGATGGCTGGAAGCGTTTAAATGGCACCTTCAATAACATTAAAGAGTGTGCGATTATGTTAGCTGAATCTATAACTTCCTTGTAGACAACTGGTTTGCTTGGCTGGGTATCGCCGCTTTATCATCTCCCAACTCACGGCTTTCTTGTTTTGGACTCAAAAATTTATTTCCTGGTCGTTCAAATTATGACTTATGTTATTGGTGTCCTGCGAAATTTTGTTGCGTCCTCAACTTCAGTCGTATCTTCATACGATTCGAAGACTTTAGCAAAATTCAAGTTAAACGATGCCAATTTTTTACTAAATTGGTCCCTCGGTATTAGTTTATGTCTGGTTTTACATGAAACTAGAATATCGACGTTTAGTCTATCTGACAAATTCTCCGCAATATGAGGTGACCTTCAATATTGTCTAAGTCAAGCAGTCGTGATCTAGAAATTTGTCAACGTATAATTTTCAAGTTTTGAAAGTTACATTTGTACATTAATATTTTGACCAAACACAAGCCTAATTAGTTGGCGGTTCTGCAAATTCTGGTCCAATCATGTTCCCATAATTGCCAGTTTTCTAACCCAGCATTAAGTTCAATCCTAATGATGACATATTTGTGTTGCGATGGTTTTTAGAAAATCTGTTATACAGTAAAGTTTGATTGCTTTAACTACGCAAGTGCTCCACTTTTATCCATTCTTTTCCATTCATTTTGTCCGACCACTGCGTTTTTTACTTAAATTTTCCCCATCAGGTATAATCTGCTCATTGTTTTCAGATTCTTCTTGTTGAGGTAACCTTTTTAGTCACATGATCTTGCTGTGTCGTGGATTTGATATTTTTCATTCTTCGCTTTGCACATTTCGTTGATTTCTTTTATTGCTACCGGCTATTGTCAAAGTTGGTCACGAGGTCCCGCAGCCTCCAATTTCTTTTATTTTCACATCACAAAATTTCTACCAAATCGGGGTCCGAAATTGTTTTTGTTGTGCGACGCTACAAAAGTTCGATCCCATCTGAGGCGCACTATTTGATTGCATTGTGAACCTTTCTCTTATACAACTGGAGTCTCTGATTTTATTGCGAAAATTACATGATATCAAGTTGACAAATCAAGTACCTTATCATCGCTTTCTCACGGAAGCAGGAATCATATGCATATGCTGATCTTTGGTTTTGGTCTACTATGTTCCGTTACCATGTCAACTAGACTCTTCATCTATCTTATCAACATATCAGTCTGCCTCGTTAAAACTTTGATAGATTCAGGGCAAAAAGCCAGCGTTATCAGTCCGAGAGTGCATGCTGTTTAAAATTTGAAGTCCTACTCGTGCTGCCTGGTTATGATTTTAGTGGTAAGGAAATAGCGAGTTGAGAGGCGATATCTACTCTTCTTTCTCCCTTATCAGAGGCAGCTGAAAGGACAGTAGTTGTTAGTGTCAGATAAGCGCAGTTACAATGGCAACTAGACTATTATTTCTGTCAGATAAGCGCTGTCCCTTCTATTCTGAGCAACTATTTAATAGACAGTGCACCCATACTCCCCGAAGTCTAGTTGCCATGGCAACTCGTACACCCCTTGACATCGGTAATTACTCCCCTGACTGCCTCAATTGCTCGGCCTGGCCGCTCTCGCTCTTATTCAAGAAGCCCGTTAAATGCCGCCATGCCAAGGGGGTATTAATTCGAAAATCACAGCAGTTACAATTATCAATTGACTTGGAATTAGCGGCCATTAGCACTAGTTGAGTAGGGCGCTCCAGAGTTTACTCCCAGTTTACTCCCTGCTAACCTCCAGGGTGATCTTGCCACATTTCTCAGATCCCGACTTTTTACTCTCCAGAATCTCCCCTTATTCCCGTGGTTGCAGCTTTCATTGTTTGTTTTCCCGACTTTTCGTGCCCTTGTTTGACGGTTGTTTGGCCGTGGTGTCGCGGGTTGAGAAGTTTGGAAGTCTAGTTGCCATGGTAACAGTAGACTTGGTCGATAGACCGTACAAATAGTTGCAATTAGTTCACAAAGAGATGGTCTAGACAACACAAGTACTCGAGCTCACTCAACTGTGAAGGACGCGTTGTCATGGCAACACCTAATTGCTGCCTTTTGTTTTAGCTACCCGGTTTCCTCACTACTGCTGCTTTTCAGAAAACTTTCTACTGATTCCCCTCTAGACCTGATAGCCCGTGTCATAACCATATACCATGATATAGCGCACTACTTCGCCTCACGCACTTTGCCTTTTCTTGCGGTAAAAGTCGAACTTTTCGTTTCCTTTTCATTTCTCGAATTGGGCTTGATCTCGGGGTTTCCTAAGTTTAGGATCGATAAGCCAGGAATTTGAGTGACTGTTGTAAAAAATTTTGGTTTTTATAACAATGATGTTTTATTGGTGGTCATCACTAGCAGCTGTTATGACAAATAGTGGTTTACAACAGCTCATTTCTAGGTTATACTCGGGGTGACAGATAGCATCTAAGTATTGACTATGTTAACACATTACGACTTATATTTCTGATGTTTTCAGCTGATAAAGCAACTTTTGGTGCATCTACTAAAAACCTCTTTAAGACACGCACATGAGACCCTTTGTTGGCGTGTAAATGCTTTTTTCATAGCCCTTATTGGTTGCATTGTCAATGAGTGAAGTGCGATACGGGACATTGTTGTAGCTGCAAAACGTCTTAACGTCGTCAGGAAAGTGTCCTCTCATCGTGCAGGGGTTTTAGCTGCCTGTATAAGCTGCCTATATTAGCTGCCTGTATAAGCTGCCTATATAAGCTGCCTGTATAAGCTGCCTGTATAAGCTGCCTATATTAGCTGCCTATGTATGCTGCCTATTAGAGACCGAGTTTTTCTGTGATTTTGGCGCACTTCTTGTAAGGTTGTGGGTTGCATCACCAGCGCCCTTCCCTCTTGTGCTGTCTAAGTAAATTCAGAGACGTTCAGCCAAGGCAGTCATTTAGAAGTTAGCGATATAGTCGAAAGGGGGTAATTCCCCTGTGGCGCTAAAGCTACAGTTAGTACCAAATATTCATCCTTTCCCAAGAACAATCCAACTGATGTTGCCTGCTTTGTTTCCATGGTTACAGTTAAAATTGGCAGTGTTTGGTTTAAACATTGACACTGGTCTTTTGCGACGTTTCCCTGCCACTTGTAGTCACGTGAGAAGATGCCCGTCCCTGATTGGGTGTCCGGTTTGGGGTTCCCTTCTAGCTACACCCCACAGAGCGCACGTCTAGACTCGGCGATGTTGTCCCTTGTGGAGATTCCCCAGCGGAGCGTGCCCCATCCCAAACACCGCGACGTATAATTTCGTAATAATTTCACTTCTCGTCACTCGTCCCATTATCAGCCGTGAAAATAGCCGCTAATTGAGGGCCTTTGTATCGTTCTTGCCGTGACAAAGTGTGGTAATTTTTAAGTCGCACAGTTTAAAGATCTTCTTATCGGGGTGTGGAAGTTGAGTTGAAGTGTTTTGTTTCCAGTTATCGCTACTAGAAACGTTGTGTTGTCAAGGCCAATAGGATCTAATACGTAACCTTTGGCTTGATAGAGATCAATAGCAATCTAATAAATTACTTTATATTAATAGAAGCAAATAGAATCTGATACATTACTCTATTTCGATAGAATCTGAAATGCTGATATCGTCTAATTCAACAGTACCTTATGCGTTAAAGGTTAAATAGTTTTGAGATATTATCCTGGATTTATCTAAAATGATACTATGGTTACAGGGGATGATCTAGACACAATATCGATAGTGAATTCTCTGAAGCAGAGAATGAAATACGAAGGATTGTCTCAAACGAAAGTTGCAAGATCGCTTGGAAAAGGACAAGCGACGGTTTCTCAAATTCTAAATGTGAGTCCCACTACTTTGTCTTTTAAACAATTTTTCCTCGAGTCAAGTTTTTGACAGAACCCATTTCACGACCATTCTAATCGTTTCTTGCCAGTAACTTACTGGTGGCGTTTTACTGACACTTTTCTTTTAACCAGCCCTTAACGGGGTATTCGTGAATAAAATTCGGGTAAAACGAAAACGGCACACAGTTCCGGCATACTTATTTCTCGACATGCTTGCATAAATTATAATAATTCATTGGAGCGTATAATTCAGCGAATCAACATTGACGTTTGTAGAGGTCAGGTCACGTGTCCCACTGTTTTATAACACCCCCTTCACAATAATAACATGTCTTTCATCCACCCTCTACGAACTGTATAAGTTTCCCTCTAATTCCTGATTTACAAGCACGCAAGCTCAACGTGAACTAGTTTGCCTTTAACTTCTCTTTCTCCCTCTAGCTCTCTCTACCAAGTGTCAAATATCGCACCTATAACCTCATGACCAATGAGAGCGGGCCTACCTGCCCTCGTGTCCCTGTGAGGATGTCAGGTGACGCGCCCACGTGCAGCTCCCCCTATAGAATCTGTAAACAGTTGATATTTGGCAAGTTCGCCGCTCCTTCTCTTCGATCGTAAGCAGAACGTATCGCTTGACAACACTTAGTTCGTCTTATCGGTCCCTTTTGTACGTTCTGATACGTCCCGGCTCCGCCACCTCTCGAAAGTTGCCAGCACGGTCCACACCGTTACTTTTAGTCAGCCTGTCGCTGGTCTACTGTCAAAATATCTGCACTTTTTTATTTCTCGTTATTATTAACGTCGTTTTCACTGCCTTCTCTCGTCGCTGGTTAGTAATGTGTTTTTGCACTTTCCCATGTTGTGAGTAGATGCTGTATAGAATGGGGAACTCCTCCCAAAAATTACTGTTCTTTTTTTACTTCTAGAATTTTTTCTAGTCTGATGACTATAACGCATCTTATCTGACAAAAGGTAAAATATATTCCGAAAACATCTAGGTACATCCTAACTAGTATAGTTATCGCCACACGTTCAACAGACGCATAAACATCTCCCTTTTCTCCCACTGAAACCACATAATCACGTGACACAACCAAAGTCACGTGACACAACCATGGCAACTTCAGCTCGTCTGCACGTGTTAGGACGAGGTAAAAACCACAGATATCCTACTGTTACGATCCGGTAGATAAACAGATAGTGTCCTGTTGTTTTCACGATATGATGTGTGTGTGTGATTGTGTCAGGTTGTGTTAGTATAGCTCCCCATCGGTAACAATGTCGGTCAATGTAACAAAAACTTACGCCCGTGTGCCTGCTGTCTTAAACGGTGTTTTGTTTTTTCTACTCCTTTCTAATAATGACATTAACCGCACACACGCTCAAGGGAGGTAGAGGCAGAGAGGCGTATTGTAGTGAAAGTTTTACCAACTTACAGTTACATACAAAGTGTGTCATCGGATGTGTTCTGTATTGTACACAGTGTTTTTACAGTGATTTCGGCACGTGCAACTCGGCAATTTTCACGCTTACAGTAAACAGCTATTTGCAATAATTATTGCTTAAACCCACAATTAAACAGATTATCCATCAGCTCTGTTAGCTGACACAACCAATGGGCTCGCGTCGCCCCACGGCCAATCAAGCCACGAGCTGGTTGCCTGGCAACCAATAAAACAGCTGAAAAAAGCCACGTGATGATCACGGGTTATTTAAACGAGGGCAGTCAGCTTGACTGTTCACTGCCTGGCTTCCCCGCTTCATGCTTGGGTAACTCCTCTCCAATATTCGGCCAGATAATTAATATTCGGACTGACCAATAGTGCACCAATAGACCCCGTACCCTGGTTAAGACGCAGTCAAAGTGAGGTGTACTCGGGAACTAGTGGGCCGGGGATAATTAAACGGGGCTAAAATAGTGCGATTAAAACTGTAGGGTTTCTACTATAGTTGCCTGTGATCCAGTTGTCCTGTTACCATGGATATAGTTAACAGGCCAGTTAGCCGGTGTGGAGCCCCGCTCAATTAGCTGGTTCTAGGCAACCTGGTAACAGGTAAAGTGGCACCATGGTGATATCACCGCATTTCCAGGGTGATGAATCATACACCAGGAACTCAACTCACAGTATCAGACAGAAAAACAATCGCGTCTTTTTGTAGAGCTAGAACGAAAGGGAAAACTCTGCGTCCTTCAGGGACCGCAACATCCTGCGGGGAGAATAGCATTAAATTCAAATTAAGTCTTCTATCCGGCCTGATACTTGCCTGGATTCCCGGCAGTCGACCTGACTTTCTCCCCATAGTTACCGCTATCGCCATAGTTACCATAGTTACCGCTATCTCCCCATAGTTACCGCTATCGCCATAGTTACCATAGTTACCGCTATCGCAGTCACCTCCTCTTACTACTGGTACTATTGTAAATGTTTACCTGTTTTGTCACTGGTTCCTCCTCGTAGTTACCCGTTCTTTTTACTCAGCTGATGGTATTTCAGAGGACTTCTATCGTAAGTGTATTCAAATCTTGATCATATACTCCACTTCCTCTTTTTTACTTTTTGTAGCAGCAGATTTTGAATCTCACATAACTGTCATCTTCTCCCTTTTGTCGTATATCTGCCTTCTTTTTCACCATCTCATTTCATCCTTAAATTTCCTTAATTTTCCCACTTTTCCTGTGATTAAGCCGAAGTGACACAGCTCTCATTGGGTGTGACAAGCTACAAGCCAGGCCAATAAAATACTGTATCATACAAGCGTAGACCGTTTTAATTGAGCCACTTATTTGACAGAGTGCCATTAACCGAGCCACTGTAAGAAACCGACACTTGCAGTGAAAAAGTCTGATTAAACGCTAATTAAAGATCCGGATTAACAATGTTTAAGGAGGAGAATTTACATAATTAGAAAGTTTAATTTGGGGTATTACTAATTAGCAAGCGGCTCCTTCGTCCGCTTTAGATCGGTTCGTGGTACAGGAGCACGGTACTGCTTCCAAATATGGTCATCACGTGACGTGACGTGACGTTTCATCTCCATATATGGTCATGGAGTTTCACGGTTGGTGGCACGGCAGTGCACTGGGCAGAGAACGTTACTTGATAAGCCAATGGCCGGCCGATACCAGCAACATGTCATTCTTTCATTCGACTTTGGCTAATCCTGGCATCTAATGGACTGATTGGGATACCTGCCAACAAAATGAACGGGATAGTTTGGCTGACGGGATATAAGTTATAACGTCCAGCTGGCATCTGTTTGGGTGGGCCGGGATTTAAGGGGAAGAATTAAAGATGAGAAACTTGCCAGAATACAAAGATTGATTGGGATAGGAGCGAACTACTAAGTTGAGATTATAATGAGGTTAAAAGAGGGTTTGAGAAAATATGCTCATTATTTTGCAATAAATTGTCATATTCTGACTGGACCAGACTTAACTTTTGAGGTAAAAATCTTATATTTTCATTCGGATGTAGTGAATTGAGATGACGCTAAAATGGAGGAGAAGAATGAGAAATTTGCAGAGCAAAGTTGTTTAGTAACGTGTTAAGAAACAGTCACAGCTTGTTATTTGTCGACCGTGAAACGTCACAGAACACTCAGCATACACAAGGTGCAATCTGCACTAGTGCACTGGATGCAATACTAAATTAGTGAACGCAGGGCAGCGGGCCGGAACAGCAATTGTCATGACTCATCGGCCTTATACTTTTCGTGTTGAGAAAGGTTTTTGAAACTTCGCACGCAATTGGAAAAAGGCGGCAAAAACACTCCAAACTTGTTATCGCCTCGTATCTGAGTTGTAAGCAGCAGACCTGACCAATGGGAGGTCAGCAAAATGATCACGTGATAAGAGTTAAGTGTGTTTATTCGGGTAGTTGGTCTAACGAAAGTGAACGTTATAATAATCCACATCATAGTACAACTTTCAGAATCCCAAGCCCTGGGCTATGCTTACTGAACGCGGAAAAGACACATATAGATTGCTGAAACTTTGGCTGGACCAACAAAGTGAGTTGAGATTGTTTTTACATCGACATGCTGATTTTGCGATGATTTCGTTATCAATTCTTAGATGCATAATCAAATCTTGGAATAAATATAAGTTATTAACAATTTCTTTATCAAAATAACACAGTATATATTCTTGTTAAACTCCCAGTGTTAAGTGAGGGCGAGGAGGGTAAAACCGCATCTTATGACGAACGTCTCCAGAAGTTAGCCTCAGTTACAGGACTCCCCATTGACCAGGTAGGAACTTAAATCTGGCAACTTTGTCACTTCAACTAGAACAACTAACCTCCACTTTCTGTCTACAAGACTTGTCACTCAAATCACTTTCAAGTCTCCGTACTTTCTCAATTTGGTGTCTCCCAAGTCAGAACTTCCGATCCACTCTGGTTGTCGAGCTATTTAGGGGTCGTTTAAGAGACTTCACCTCCACCAGTCCACCATTAAGCTTGCTTTGTGGTGTCTGGCAGTGGAAGCAAGGGAGACATCTCCCAAGACGAGGAGTGAGGTCCGACTAGCGGTACATTTCTTCTTCTCTCACTGCTCCCTCGATTGTCAGCACTGTCTAACCATCCTCTTGTCTCCTCGACTATTAGCTCCTTATTTGGGCACCACGTGATGTGACGTCACACCTGTTGCTGGTATATGCCAAGCTATCCGTTCTAATTGTCTCAATAGGCAGTCAACTAGTTTCACAAAACGACTGAAGTCTCTCTTCCTGTACTGCCTGGTAAAGGTACCCTCACTTCTACCCGACTTTCCCTCTTGCACGCTCTGCACTAACCCTCATCTCTGACCACTGCAAGTGTTGACCATTTTGTTCAATGTGAAATCAGTTATCAAGCCAAAAAGTTTGTCTTGTTCAAGATTGTTGTGTTCAGATTTATGATCTGATCTAACAGATAAAACACTGGAATCCTGTTCAGGTACAAAAGTGGTTGTCGTTCCAGACCCAGGACGCTACCTCCCCTCACAACGGCAACACCAGCCTCTGTGAGAGTTTCAACATGAAGGGGGACATCGAGAATCACACGTCCCCTCTCTTCCGAGATTCTCCTAAAAACGATATGCTTCTTGACTTGACTCGCATTCGCCTTAAAGGTACGTTTCCTGTTAAAATTTATGAGCTGTTAAGGTAGCGAATATTAGTAATCTCCCTGCTATCTTTATTATCGGATAGATAGCTTACTCAATAGTATTACGCTTTTTATCGTCAACCTTGGCTTTTTCAGAGATAAGGTATTAATAGTTCAATCGCAAACTTTCACTTACCAAAAATCTACAAATATAACACTTATACAACGGATTTTAATAAGCTAAATAAAATCTTGTAAACAAGTATAAACACTGTAACTCCTCACTTAGTTATATTAAGATACATCTAATCTACCTGCCTGAAACAAAAGTTTACCGTATCTCCTGCATTTAAAGTTATCTAATACCAGAAAGTCCCGAGAAGTGTCGCTGTAAACTAACTATTCGTCACGACGTATCTCTATCTAATCAGGTGCAGGGCCGAGCCCGGAATTAGTTCAACTCCAATAGTCCCAGAACGGCTAGCACTGCCCTGTCCATTGCATTAGTGAAGCTCCCGGCCCATTACATTAAACTCTGATACCATTACTGTTGACCTATTGGATTGACGTGGATTTAACATCTCATTAAGGTGCAGCACCCATTTCTCCTACTTTTCGCCCCAATCCTAACCTTCAAACAAAATTATAGACCGGGCTGACCTGGTCCGACCACGTGTATCGTGTGTGGACCAATCAGAGAGCAGATGAGCTGTCAGGTGGGGAGTGTGCTGACCAATCAAAAGGCAGGAGAGGTTTCACGTGATGGTATGTCGGAGGAAGGCGGCTCCTCCCCGACTCTCCTCTCCGCGTTACACTCCATTGACTCTAACGTCGGCCCATTGTTAGGTTGTTGAAATGATTGTAATTCTGGATAACTAGATTTTCCAGTAGTTGGTTGGGCCAGCTGGTGAGGTGTCCCCCTTAATCAGATCTGCCAATTGAAGGTCCCATTAGTGGGCCCCCGCAAACCCGGGCCATTGGTCCGCTTTAGCCTCCACACGTGTTAATCGGGTCACGTGACACATAATCCCACCAGCTGACACATATTTTCGTGCTTGAAAAGGAGTTAGGATTTTGTAAACAATGGAGTACATAGTCAGTTTGTCGACTCAGTGCTTTAGCACTTACTGTTTGAATATACAGTGCAGATTCGGGACCCATGTGTGACTAGCTGCAGGGCACCTTATTGCGGTGTCGGCTTCATTTTGTGACGAGGGAATAGTGAACAATTTATTAAGTGGGCAATTACTTATCTATCATTATCTAGTTATCATTTGAAGTTATTATCCGAAGGTATAAAAAGTAAATCAGTCATAGAAGCATTAAGTTTTCAAACCATCTTAGAGTGAGCAATGATTCCCGCAACCATGTGTAAAATATCAGTTATGTCAATTTTTACTGATGTTTTCAAATCTCGAAACCTCTCGGTTTACCCCCTGGTCAATAACATCGCCAACTCAAAGACTTCCTCACTATTGTATCTGTATTTCAAGGCTCAGTAAGGCTCGTTTACCTTATCCGGCTAGGCCGTGGGAACTGGTTACTTATATCGCCCTTAAAGAGAAAATTAGAGCTTATTGAAGAGGTCCGGAAACCTTTTTAAAACGTCAATACCCGAAATTATTTAGTGATGGCGGGGGACAATACTTGACCTTTCTGTCACAAAGCCAACTACTTGAAAAGCTGTAGTATTTGAATGAAACCCTCTTTTTATGACAATGGCTGCTCCCGGATACGTTACTGAGCAAGACACATTATCATTGGCTCCTGTCTAGTGTTCGGTGCTCTGATTGGTCGAATTTAGTTCCAGTGTTGTTTGAGTTTAAGTTCGAACACGTTTAGGGAACTGAAAACAATGGAAGCATGAAAACAATGATATTAATGATAAAAGTTTTTAATGCCAGTAACGATGACCTTCCTTTTTTATATCTTACATAAAAGAAATTGAGGATGAAATTTCAATTTAAACTTTTTGTAAGTTTTTATTCAACAAAACTGTCCTCCATTAACTCACCTAAGGCTATTGCACAGTAATAATTTGAATCACAGCCAACATATCTGAGTTTATAACAACTATTTCTGTTTCAGAAGAAGACATCTTAGACCTGTTCAAGAAAGCTCCGGACTGCGAAGGTAGATGTGGTTTTCAAATAAATATATCTCATGTATTTCTTTAGAGTTCCTGCCTAAATTCCCGTCTGTTCTTCCCAAATTTTTAAGCGCTGTAAAAAACGGTCCGGTGTCTGGCTGCCCATCTCCCGGTAACATTTTACGGACCTGTCATAAATTCCGCATATTAATTTGGGACGGGACCGGTCGTTCGGGACTTGCTGGCCGCTGATTTGATATTATTAGAACAGACTATATTATAAGATAGTGTAATCGGACCATACCTTTCTGTACCGTTATCATCTGATAATCCCCCGCAGCCGATCACTTAAACTAATTGCACTAAATGTTACTACGGCTGGTATCTTTATGAAGGAGCACACTTCAATCATACGCGGTCTTGATTTACAGCCATCCTGATTTGGGTGGTCGGGTGGTTACTCCGCGTATAACACAACACAATTGGGAGCTTATAAAGATGGTAACATTTGTAACAACGGCCACTTTCTCCTCTTCGTCCACTCTCTTCTCAATATGTCAATAGTGCGTGCTCAGCAGTCTAGGGTAATTCACGTAGCTGAGCAGTAGTGATATCAAGACCCTTGTCCTTCTAATCAGAGGATAATCCACTCGTAATTAGTTAATGACCTGGGGAACTATACCGCCCGGTTTTACGGTAGACAGAAGACATATCCACGGAATCAGTCGTCCCTCAAATAATGGTTTGAGCAGTTAAAACGCTATCCCCCCTTGTGCTCCTTCGTAAAGCGGTCTGTTACCAGCTACCCCTGACACAGCTGAAGAGCGATAATCTGTGGGCGATACATCAAGATTATCAATAACATGCAAAAATAATTCTCCTTTTTACCTTTTTCATCGTAGTATCGGTGTGAAGAAGGATCTCGCGGCTTTTCCAGAGGAGAAACTGGGGCTTTTTACCCCTAATCAATAATTTAGACAAATTAAACCCTCCTTCGGAACTTGGTGTTAACCAATAACGTGGCTCTTATCGCTTTGCCGGTCAGATGACCTCCATGCGACGTTCAGGACCTGGCTCGGCACTCTTTCCCACGGTTCCTTCAGCTCTAATCAATAATTTATTACTAATATTGGGAGAATATACCAAGACTTACGGCCGTGTTTTGATAAAACTTGCATGCCAATATTTCGTGAAAACTTCTCAATGATCCGCCCATTGATGTCCACTAAATTCCATGCTAAGCAACCGTTAGCTGAAATTTTAAAACTTTCAGATACCGTGCTCCACGTTTCAAATTCCATCGTTAAACATTCGATATTTAGAAGTTTCCACGCTAAAGATGCTCATGCTCACATCTCAAATTTATCAGAGAACTATCTCAAAAAATATGTTGACACTTTAAATTTATATCGGCGGGCCTGAGGCTTCTAAGTGCAGATTATCACAGTAAACAGTTGGAATGAAACTGTAGAAAAATCAGTAGCAACTATTACAAAACATCTGTACTCCTTAGTCCTTACTTCCTAGTCCATTACACATTTTAAATTTCTCGTTCCCTGCATTCCTTCTCTGTACATGCTCCTTCATAAAACAAACATTCCAGCTACGGAGATCTGCACACAGTACGCAGAGCGAGTAAACCTTTGGATAGCACGTGGTAACTTTCTCTCAACGGAGGAGATAAGCGGCGAAGTGAGGAGAGAGATAGAGAAACATTCCATTTCTCAGGGAATGTTCAGTCAGAAGATCTTGAGGAGGAAGCAGGCTACTTTGTCAGGTAAGAGTGGGGCTGCATAATGAGCTAATTTTTATGCGACAGTTTGTTTAGAAATAAGACGATTGTTATGTTGAGCTACTGTAGCATTTTAAGATCACCATCAAATCAACATTACATTATTTTCATTTCCACGCTGATTGATTTTATAATATTCGTACATTTGACCTGAAATTGTTCACTGTGAAGTGTGACGCCCCATCCTCCTGCCTCCAATCAAATGCCGACTATGGAAGAGTCTACTGAGCTGATCCTAATCAGATAGACTGTATCAAGATAGCTTTCATTAAGTTTTTGTTAATCTAAAGGGCGGAGTCCAGAAGCTGTTAGAGACACTAAATTTCGGCGTTAGTTCCACTTGAGCGCACCCAAAACAAATCGCACGTGCAATTGGACTGAGACCACGTGCTTGCACTTCAAACCACGTGCAAGCTCCTCTACTTAATGTCACGGTTCACTCCCGCCCTGAGGCTCTTCTTTCTCGGGTGTCCTGTCATTCAATTAAGAAACTTAAGATACAATCCTGATACAGTGTATCGCATTAGAAACGATATTATCAGTATTTCATTACGGGCCCTGTAGTAGTAGCAGTGCTGACAGTGGTGCGAATAGTGATCCGAAAACTAATGGAATGGCTGTGGGTGTGATGGTAACTCCGTATTAGGTTTCTATTGAGGACACCCTCGCCCGGAGATATCTGCAATTGGAAAGGGAGACTATCCCAGCTCTGCCGATAATGATTGAGTTACCGTTTTCTCTTATAGATGAGTTACAGCTTCCATTAGCGGGCCCTGAAATAGTTATTTTCTCATTTCATTTACTGGTTCCTAATCGATAGAAGATGAGAATTTGGTTTGGTGTCTGGACTGACACACACAAGAGAGAGAGGTTAAGCTAGCAGGTTTCTCTACGGAGCCGTTTGGTCCTCGACCATGGTTTTTTTTCTAGAGGTCCAGTCGGGTATTAAAACAAGTCACGTTTTAAAGTGTAGATTATACTCGTCGAAAGTGTAGTCTACCTGTAATTATTACTCAGTATTTGAACAGTAGGGTAGGGAGACAAAAGTAAACAGCAAATTCTTTTCAACGTAAATCCCCCTTGAACCGTGAAAGTGTGGATGAAATAGTAAAATTTGGGTGTTTCCCAATTTCCTGGAGTCTTATCCTGGCATGTCTGAACATCGTTTAAAATTGTCACAAACCTACCGGCAACCTAATCGTATTTCCGTACAACCAGACCGAATATTTCTTATCGGCCCAGCCGCTCACAAAATTCGCTTATAGAAAATCAATTTATTTCCAATGGCCGGCGGCTGGTTGGTCCGTCACATATTTATATTTATATTTACATTCATCTATCGATTATCTTTTTATCAGTTTTCAAACCCCGACGAATTCTCACTTGACCTACTTATTACATTAGTACTCAAGAACCCGTAATTGTCTGTTGTGGGACCTGTAAATTTTTTGAGATTTCATGTTAAGCTTCTGGAAATTTCCCAGCCTACCTTCCACCAAGAAATAAGTGTTACAAATTTGCACGTTCGGACTCAGCAGATGTCATAGCCAATTCCTACCGAAATTTTACCCTTTTCAAGGCTAAATATCACATGTAATATTGTCACCAATGAAAAGAAGTTAACCCCATTTAAAAAGGGCTGTTTAAAATGTCTGAAAAATCCATAATTTTATCTGGGGTTGTCCTCTGCCCTATCTTCTCACATTATAAAACTTAAGAAAAATCCTACAAATGCTCATTAGAATCACTTGAAATGATAATGAACTCTCAAAATAACTTGACACACGCCTAAGCAGACCTCGAAATGTTACAGTTAAACAGTTAAAACAGCACGTGTAGTAACAATTAGGTTAAGTGTTCCGGACAAGCACACTCTCGCAAGCAGAAAGTGTTAGCCAATAACAACCTTTAATATCGTTACAAGGATTCTTATGATTCTTACAGAAATGATATTCCATTCATTCTATCAAATAAACCGAACAGTCGATTATTTATTTTCTGACTGGAAAGTGTGTTTATCTATCACAATTTAACTAGGCTCGATCTGGCCTGAACGTGTTGCGTAAGTTGCGGTTAATTGGGAGTAGCACACAGTATTGACATGACCTAGCATAGAATGAGCCGATGATGGAAGATTAGAGAGACTTAATCAGATTATCAAGTAGAATTAGTAATGCAACATATTCTGATAGGATGCAATATTCAGAACACTGCTAGAACCGGTCACCCACGTGACTCGAGTTTACTTATAGGCACGTGCGCTGATCGGACATGATAATTCGCACGTGCCCAAGTGATCGGACTTGATAATCTGCACTTGTCCTGATTACTCGGATGAATTAGGATATCCTGATTATCATATATTCGAAACTGAACTGCATAACTCGTGACAGAGCTCAGTGCTTTTGACGGGGAATCACGTGATTCTTGTCTGGTTGTTCATTGGTCTATCTTTCTGCGTAATCGCTCGTGATTGGTCGAAGTTCGACGGATGAATATTGTGTGATGTAGACTTGACTAAATTTGTTACTAAGCGAATTTAAGCACCGAGACTCATGTCGGGAGATAACATGCCTACGTAACATCTTATATCTGAAATATAACTTATCATTTTGTAAGTATAGCCGATTTTCGTAGTAAGTATACTCAAGGCCACTGAAGGCCACTGTTATATCGGCAATTTGAAGTTGAATCACCCGAATCTTAGGATAATAGTTCAATGAAATGATAGACAGCCATGTCTAAGGCCCTGGGATCTTTGTGGCTGAGATCTATGATATGAAAATAACGCCAAATAGCCCATTATCAAGGCGGATAAATATTTCTGATTGTAGTAATCACGTCAAATAATGACAGGGGATGCACAGTATAATGGAGTAATGTAAAGTGCTTTAATTTAGTGCAAATCGTGAGAAGTTGAACATCTGGAAGCAGGATATTTGAAAACAATTCATTCGATTTCGTGGGATTTTCATTATTAAAGTAGTGAAGTTTCTAACACGTGACTTGACTTTTGTCGTGGTTATGTATGCGCATTTTAAGTGTTCATCTGAACTTTCTCCTTAGTCCTTATGTGGAAAGTTGCCAAGCTTTGTGATCACGAGGAATGTTAGATGCAGTCAAAAAAATTTGTAGTGCAAAAACGTCAGACAAAATTCTATTGTATGACTGAGTTTCTCATATGATTTATGACTTCAAGGAAGCATTTGAAAACTGGTTTCTCTCTCTCTC
>JH153952.1:60454-82802 GCA_000226015.1 Mnemiopsis leidyi | reverse complement strand
TCTCTCTCTCTCTCTCTCTCTCTCTCTCTCTCTCTCTCTCTCTCTCTCTCTCTCTCTCTCTCTCTCTCCGTATGACAAGAGACACGTGTACAATTAACCCGCTGATTTTAACTCGCAAACTCCCCGCTGTCTGAGCCTATTCAGGACCTGCAAAGTCAAGTTACCTCGTTATCGTTATCGAGTTTTATTGCTCCAACCAACTGTGGTTTATTTAATGGGTTAGGTTGTTGGGGTGACTGTCCACTCAGCAGCAGAGAGAGAGAGAGAGAGCGTCAATGATGATCGCCATGGTGACCTGTCACTACCAGTTATCCGGTGATCCCAACTTAAAATTATATGTAATACGCTCGTATGAAAGTGTTACCGTGCGTTTCCAGCTCGTTCCGACCGAAGGGACAGGTATAATAATCATTTAACTTCGCTTTTTAGCTGTCCTCGAGCAGCAATCCTGCTCATTACCATTGGCCAAATATCGCTTGAAATTAATTTTATTGGACGGAAACGGTTTTGCTCAATACCATTCTGCGATGGTAGATGGTGTCATCGGTCATCGTAGATATAAACTACTATTTAAATCACGGGCACCCATAGCATGGCCTAGTGCATAGCATTGTGCATACTTCGTTAAATCCAAATATTGCGTTTAATTAGAAATTAAAGAAAAAATTGTCGGCCTCAGCCTACTTAACCGTATTGAGAAGCAATTCTTTTAGCGATACGGTTCACTGGTCCGTCTAAAATTTGCTACAACTCAGCGACCAAGGGCCCACTTAACATCCCCATTGGCTGTGAAGTTTAATCCGCCGTCTCATTGGCCCTCACGGTTCTCGGACAAACTTCATTGAGCATTCCTCTAATTATAATGAGTAGTTGAAATTAGCCGGCACGTACACTCACAAAGATAGTTGATACTCGGCTCGCTTCACACTTTCTGCCTGGGAAACGAGGGGAAGGAGGATTACTCCCACTCAAAGGAGTTAACAGGAAGGGCCCACAGTCTAATATTATTGGAAATATGCTAATTAAAGCTTCGTTAATTAGACCCCTCTCTTATCACTTGCTTGTTTTAATTAGACCCTTTTTGAACCGCCTTTCCAGCTTCGTGAAGTTCGGGAGGCGGTGAAAGAAGGGAAACAGTAGTCACTCTGAGTTGGTGAAAGAAGGGAAACAGTAGATACTCTGACTAGGTGAAGGCCGAAGGGATTTCTTCGGGAGAGACTGGAGACGTATGAAAACTAAACCTGTATTAGAAGACTTTTAAGTTGCAACACAATGAATAATTTCACATGGCAGCTTGGTAGAACTCATGATATCGACAAAACGATTAAGTAGTTTTTCCAAGAGACGCGATCCGTCGCAGACGCTTCATTAATAAATGCTTAAATAACACAGTTGAGTGTCAATATAGTTACTACTATTTGTGGATGTGTATCGATTGAGATCTGATGGGTTGGGTAACTAGCTAGTCTGGCCGAGCTACTGCTACTGGGTTGTCATTTGGTGGGGTAGAAAAACCAACCACACCATCTCCATGACAATTATGGGAAAAATAACTATTGTTTCTTTCAGCTTACGTATTTACAAGGTAACCTTAGTCGAATTTTACTACAAAACGGTATTTGTTTTGATCAAACCTGAACACAGGTACTTGACCGAATAACCGTTGCTGAAACTGTCATTAAATGTCGCTCTTATTTGGATCAAGTTTTGCTGTAAAGTTTAAGAAATATTGTGTCTCGACAAATTCTAGTTGCGACCTTCAACGATGTACAAGGTACATTGCCAGACAGAATTGTTCGATCTCAACCATGTGAATATTCGAAAGATTCAGATGATTATAGCGATAAGAGTCATATTCTTGTGAGTTGAAACCTCAATTTTGGGCAAGCCTCCATCTGCACAATGCACAGAGATGTCGACAAGGCGAGAATTTCAGCAGCTCCCTCCTAAACATACAATTTCGTTCTGGTTACGAAATTGGTTGTTCATGTTTAGATCCAACCCTCCTAACAAGACTGTCGAGTTTCGCTACGAAGTACGGACCGCTCGCACACGCACTATCACTCACTGACACAGCCCTTACCTCTGCCAATGAGAGCACTCGACCGGCTTGGATTAACCAATCAGAGAAGAGCAGGACTCACGTGACCAGTCACAAATGGAGTCGGTGCGGCCTGGTCACACCCGATACAGTCATCTTGAGGAGCCTAACGTGCATTTAGGGGTAAAGGGTCCTTATAAACTTATAGATAAGTAGCTATAGTATTTAGTATTGGTAGCTTCTTACTGCTCCTTTATCAACTTATTAATATTGAATATATCTGCTAACTGCAGGAACATGTTATATATGCGTTAGCTACATCAATAAGTAACTGCGCTTATTCTCAGTTGTTGCATGGATTGAGGTGAACTATGAGTAGATTCCTCCAGGCTCCAACGAGATTCAAAATAGAGTAAATAACACTACATAAATAGAGTATAATAAATAGAGTATAAGTAAATAGAGTATAAATAAATAGAGTAAATAACACTACATAAATAGAGTATAAATGAAAGAGTAAATAACACTACGGCTTACATAGCTGAAAAGTGTTTACAAGGGTGGAGTAAACTTTTATTCAAAACTAAGTTTAAATGAACCTATTGGCTACTAAGGTAGTATAAACTCTATCATCCAATACCCAGTTTAAGAGAAGGTAGTATAAACTCTATCATCCAATACCCAGTTTAAGAGAAGGTAGTATAAACTCTATCATCCAATACCCAGTTTAAGAGAAGGTAGTATAAACTCTATTATCTTTAAGCGAAGAAACTCTGCCATGTTTAAATTCTCTCACGATACACCTACCCAACTTCCGATACCCTAGGTTAAGTTCGGTGGCTGCTGATTTATTATTAATAAAGCTAATTATATTCTGTATCATCTATTGTTCGAGTGAAGAGCGTGTCAATTATCTGTCAATTAGTAGAGGAGGCAACACTTCACCAATTGTTCCGTCTTTCTTCAACCTCTGTTCCGGGTACGATTTTGTCTTGCACGCCCTAACTTTCAAGTCGGCGATCAAACTTCTCAACGTTAAAGAGGCAGACAAGGTATTGAGGTCCACGTTGACTGCCGTTCTCGATCTTCTCAAGTAGAACAGCTCATAAAACTCGACTCTCGGTCGAAGATAGGACTCCAATTATGCTAATAACCGACCAGGGTCAGTGTGCTAATCTCTTTATCTAAGTCCCGCTAAAAACAACCTCCTCACCGCTCTTCATCCATACTTCTCATCAGCTTTTGTCAATTGCAGTTAATTATTGTTGAAATGGTTGAAGTCAATAAAACGAGAGCTAAGGAATTTGCATATCTCGTTAATATTCATGTTTGGTCTATGCGAGGCAAACAAGCTCTGAGTTCTTTGTGGGGCCAAATTATGTCAACTATCATAGACTCACTTATATTACTCCGAATATATTGACCATAGCTCCGCGAAATAATTCAACATATTGGCCCCGTCTATTCTTCGGCCCATGCAGCTGCCATTAGACTGAAGCGCCCACGATAATTATTTTATCATTCTTTAGTGATTACCGTTTATTATGGGCGGTTTAAACAGTGCAGACGATAAAATTGAGAGGGACAATGAGCCCTGACAAACGAACAGCCGACAAACTCTGAGCAGTTACTGCTAAACCTGAACAGAGAACTATATACCACGATACAAAATGTACTGAAATATACTATGATACAGACCGCAATATCTACTTTAAGACAGATCAAGGTAAGACATATTGTGCGGGAAGATTGGCGGATTGATGAGATTGGCGGATTGATGAGATCTCTTTCTGCATGGGTTCTGCTTTGTTCAGGGACATTGGACTGAAGAAGTGATGAGTTAGTCTCCGCGTCGATATTCGACGTCGAATTTTGCAAGTCTATTTGTATCAAAAGAATGGGGTCTGTGTTTTAGGTTAGGCAAGGAAATTTGCGTTTTATTGTTAATTTGTCTGAAGACTTCACACAATCAGAGCCCTGGTAATTTTTTCAGTGTATAGCGCATATTTTGGGGCCGAATGCCGTAAGTATCTATCTGATACTGTTAGTGACCTTTTTTCGCAACTAATTTTTATTTTTAATTTTGATTTTACAATTAAGCCGTAAGGTTTTAATAATGCATTTTGAATGACAATAAACTTTTAAAAACGGTTTGGTAAGTTTTGATTTTGCCAGTTTTCTGAAATTTAACACATAAATATAGAGGCTAGATTTACTTTTTGGATAGGCTAGATTTTACTTCTGTTAGGTCTGATTTCTGAAAATTTTTTTACTCATTTTTAATCCAATTTCGCGTCCAAGAATAGGGTACATAAGGGTTTAATTTGAATCATGTTTCGAGGAACTGCATTCTCCACATAAATTAGTTCATGGCCGAAACAAATTTATTTTCGGTTGCTCATTGCCCAACCTTAACTAACGAGATTTTATTCTGGTCGTCGTATAATATTTGGATAGTAAGATCCATGTATTTTGAAAACGGTTTGAGTAATAGTTTGGCTCAGCTACAGACACTCGTGAAAACCACAATTCTGTCGAAACTCTTGACTTTTCACTGTTGTGACGTTGAGTAGTGTTCTCCGCATATTTCAGTTAACGGTTTCGTTAATGAACTCCCACGTCCCTTTAAAATTTATATACTCAACTGTTCCGACATGTCTAGCTACCTTCCAAACGAAGTATTTTATGAAGGAGCAGCATGCGATGGTCCATTGGGTTACGTTTGAGCTAAAAAAGTAGAACCATGCGCTTTGACTGGAGAAAAATCGTAGGTGGGTTGATTAGAAGCAGCTTGCATATTTCTTTACAGAGGATCACACGATGGGTCATGTGATAAATTCGCCCTGTAACGATCGGTTTACTTCTTATCGGCAGAGAGTTTGCAGTAAATTTATCAACCAAAGGTGTTGCCTAGCAGCTACATGATTCAGACATTTCATGAAAATGTCAATGAATTCTCAGCATGTTTAAACTATTATTGATAGTACTTTTTATAGCAATCTCTCTCCAATATTACACCCACGTTACCAACCTACCAGTATTGAGATAAAACAACCCTTTGACATGACTGTTGGAAGAGAAATCTCCTGAAGTTATCTGGCATACACCAGACTATGATAAACCTCGGTTTTTATATTTGGAAGTCGGTTCCATAACCATCGGCCACATTTCTCTTCTTGTTTCCAACAATATTGAGAACATTGTGATTAAAAGTAGGCAATTTCGTTACAGCTGCACCAAATTAGACTTTTATAGATTTCTCGGTTGGTATCGGGGCCTACCTTCCAATAAATTGATATCGTCCTGTGTCCCACCTGTCCCTCTATAAGTACCACAAAATTTGACCGTTTGAGGTACCGCGTCCTGTATCTTCCTACCTCAATCCTAACTTTTATACGTGTATAACGTTTTTACTTGGCTACGGTTCACTGACTAATTTGCATCTAAGTTGTTGATCCAGGAAGAATTTCTCGCTCAACACTTGACATTGAACGGCAGTAGATTGTAGTACCGGCGACACTTACAGTTGTAGGAAGCTGATGGAACTGTTAACCACGTGAAACAACTGTTTTGATCACGTGATCCCTGTTAAGTGGACGCCGGTGTGTGTTCTGGTCGAATGACCGATACCTGTTTTCAGATCGTAACTACACGATTGTGGGGGTTAGCATTAGAAACCTCCAGTTGCCAGGCTGCTGGGGGAGTGACCCTACCTGGTCTGTAAATACTCGCAAGTGTCCTCACTCAGCCCCGCAGTCATTAACGATTGCAATTCTTTGATTCCGCAAATGAAACAGATTGCAGAGAATCTGATCGCTACTGTAATTGTTCACGTGGCAATTCTAGTTCGTTATTTGAGCACGTGCCCTTTCTGGTTCGTTATTTCGGGCGTGCACTTAGTCTGGTTAGTTTAATAGGTTTCTGACCAGATGAAACGTATTATAAGCTTCTCAATTAAAGCTGATCCAGTGCAAGTTAAAGATTGCGTGCTAGGAAGATATGAAGTGTCTTACATCACACGTTTACTCAACAATATTCTAGATACTCAAGGATAATTCTTCTACCTTAAACAGAGTACCTTAAATAGAGTACCTTTTCAATCCAGCCCCGCCTGGACCTCAATTTCAGCTGCTCCATTGCACTTAACATATTCAGTACTTACAGTATCCTAGACTTGTAGCTGCTAAATAATCATGTACCCCAGCACAGTAGCACATGTCTTAACCTAGACCCCCATGTACTTTTTCTTCACCTTCTTCTCAGCTCAATTACACTATGTCTGTAAAGATCGGGCCAATTGTCAGAGCCAATAGCAAGTAAATATGGACCGATAGTTGGTCATACCAAGAATATCAGCCTGGTTAATGCTAGCCATGTGTCCTAGAGATGTCCTCCTTTCTTGCCTTAAACTGTACACGGTCTTTTTAGGGCCGCTCTACATATCACAATGCACACTGTCAGCTACCCTAAACTCTCCTGTCATTCTAATTCAAATTTGATAATAGTTCTAATTTTCGGATCCAGATGTTTTGTATATAATCGGATTTATCCGCGATACAACCTGCCTAATCGGTCCTTTGACCTAAAAAGTTCACGTGATAAGTCGGTAATCACGTGGTGTCGCTGTTTGCATTCCAATTGGACAGATCGTTTAATAGATCGATCTTATTGGTTTAGCGGAGAAATTGAGAGAGCTGAGGATGAGCGGCCTGTGAAAGCCTAGATACGGTCGTTATGCCGAGTTACCCTGTCAGAATGTCACACTTCATGGTCAGTTCACTATCAAAAAGTAATTATTTTGATGAGCAGCTTCATTGGCCGCTCATTAGGTTGTACACTTTCAGCTTTTTGATTCCAAGATATCACGTCTCATGGCATTTCATTATGGTGTTTCCCAACATCAGACGTTCACACCACGTGTCATTACATCAAATCACGTGCCATGCCATGACTTCAGAAAAGATTAACACCAATTCCCCCCAGAGGCGCTATGCCACCCCAAGCCCTGGGGAAGACTGTCTGATCGCGGCAAGCTGATCTACTGCTTCATGAAGTTGTGGCTCCTCCTACCTGACGATCGGAGACTTGCACCCTTCAAGGAGGAATCTCTGCAGAGATTCCGGCAGATACCAACTCAGGTTCGTTAAATGTTCTGATGAAAGAGCACCTGTTAATACACCAGCAATAGCCGAGCCGCGCTATGTTCTTCAGAAAGATGATTATTTGACTATGTCACGTGACCCGATTATTACTTCGTTACTGGTTTCTCCCCTACACAGATCTATACCAGCTTGTCAGGCTGTACTCGGAAACAGTGTTACTATTTGGCCTACCGACCACCGTTTAAATCACTGCCGTAACGACTTGCTCGTTTTCAAATCTTGACCTATAGGCAGTGCCCTTTCAATTCCGTGTCTCAGTTAATTGATGATATTATTAAAACGATTTGACTTCGAAATTGCGGAAATCAATTCTCAAGCTGGCACTGGATTATTACTGATCGATATTGCAGTAACATGTTGAGGGTTAAACGAATCAATGGCTAATCTTGGCTTAACTGTTAATCCTTCACTCCTGGCCACTAAACATAATTTCAGAGGTTAAGAAGCCTCGAGTCTCTTTGATCCTGTATCTTGGAGCACTATTTCTCGTTTGTTACGTCACAATTCTCTGAATCTGGAAGAAACCATCGCCAATTTCACAAAGTCAATAAAATTTACCGATTTTTCAGCGCACTACATAACCTGATAGCTTCAGATGGCTGGTTAAAGCGTATGTCAATAGGATGTACCTACTTCTTGGGTTAGCAGTATTGTAGTACAATGTAACAATACTTCGCTTCAAGTCGCACGTACTTATTCTTGACGTGACTGTACCACTATCACCTTATCATGCAACACGGTTCAACTCTTCACACCCTTCTTCCTCCTCCATTCTCTCTGAGCCCACCAGACCCAACACCAAGTCTCCCAATAAACCACTCATCTATGCAATAAACCACTCATCTCCCCAATAAACACTACTCAACTACAAGTATCCTAACCGTGCCCTACTGACCGACACCTCCACTATAACACGTGATGTAACCCAGGCCATATCAGTACAAGCACCCAACTTGCAGTCACGTGACTCTTACACAAACAGTGAAGTCTGTGCACGACCAGTCTCTCGCCCTCTACTTTTCTTGTACCTAATCAGTACTTGCTTTGTAAATAACACCCGGTACGTGTCCTCCCCACAATTAGCAGCTCTTTTACCTCACCACCCTGTATCTAGCTGGCTAGTTCTCACTCTCACGATACTACGAATATTGGTGATATTGAAACTAAAGCACTTGTCTCCAAATTTTTTACACGTGAGTGAACTTGCCACTTGGTACATTCTGGAAGTGTTTGGGCAGGAGAATTGCGACTCGGTGTTGGGGGGAATGCCTACAGAGAAGTTCTGGAAATGCCTTGTTCGGCAATATAACAATTATATGCGCTATAAGTTCATTGTTCGGAAATGCTCTGTTCATCATCTTACCTCTTATGTCAATGTGTCAAAGGTCTACTTCAGCCTAGTATGAGAAGGTCCTCTTTCTCTCCAAATTTCCATACTAGCTAGCCATGACCTTTTCTTTCTAATGTGCACGTCATTCGGCTGTTTGGGCGATGTTTTCAGTACTGAAACATTTCCAGACGGCCCGGGTTTCATATCTGAACGCCGTGTTTTCATATCAAATATGTGTTAACATGGTCTAGACTCCTCATTAGATCACGTGATCCTCCAATCTTCCTGCTGATTGGCTAAGGGGGAGAATACTCCGCTGTGATTGGTCGACGGTGGGGACTATTGGTTGTGAGCCTGGACAAGTGAGTGAGAATGATTTGCTCTCAACAGGACAGGACCACTTCACTGTTCCTTATAATCGAATTACTTGAAATATTCGCCACACAACTCGTATGTCACGCTACGGCGTCCACCAACGTGTACTTCGTTTGTAAAAAATAAGGGTATCGCCCGAACCGCCGCTCCGTTCCTCGTGTATAATAGATGCGGTTTGGATAGACTAATCTGTGTGACCACGGCATGAACTGGAACGATAACCTTAATCTGAACTGCTGGAACCTGATGAATATTTATCTTTTGATGCTAATCTATCCTCTACAGGGAGGTTATCTGCAGGATTCCTAATCCACCAATTCTTACTTTTCTAAGAGATAAAGAGCGTTTAGGTAGACTGAGTGCAGTGTTTTGTATGGTAAAAAGTGCTGTGTAAGGTATCACAAACGTCATTGTGTTGGACGCAGAGTGTGGTTAATTTAAAGTGGTGTGGCGCAAGTTTCTGTTGGTGTGGCTCAGCTTTATGTTGGTGTGGTACAGGTTTATGTTGGTGTGGTACAGGTTTATGTTGGTGTGGTACAGGTTTATGTTGGTGTGGTGCAGGTTTATGTTGGTGTGGCGCAAGTTTCTGTTGGTGTGGCTCAGCTTTATGTTGGTGTGGTACAGGTTCAAGTCGAGGTGGTGTGGCGCGAGTAGGGAGGACCTACAACTGATATTTGGTGCTCGAGCTGATGGGGTAATCGTTATCAGATCTGCTGAATTTGTGTAGACATGCTATTAGCACCACCTCAGTCCAGTCTGTAAACAGCAGAACCAATATCATCCCCTATTGTAACCGTGTGCGAAAATTGAAAATTGGTAAATAAAACACCACGTGGTACTTGATAAAAAACCACGTGAGCGGCGATAACGGCCTAAATGCTCTCATCGAGTCTGTACGTCCAGTTCCAAACCCAGTTCTACTTCTGGATTTCTGATAATGAAATCAGCGGAGCGGGTTATGTACATTATCGTATACGGGAATGCGTCTGGTTTGAACTAAGAAGGGTCACGTGATCAGATCACATGATGGAGTCGTTAGGGCCAGACTGACAGTGCGTTAATAGTTTAAATCTATTATGCCCTGATATACTTTGTATTACTTTTATCACCAACACCGTGTCCACTGACTCTTGTCAACCCCGTCTGGGGTGGCAGTAGTTTGGAACTTCTCCATCCGTCCTCCTACTCCGGTAAAACCGGTCTGCTTTAACTCCAGGCAGGTCAAACTCTTACTTGTGGGCTGAAAAGAAACAATCCAAATTTTACAACAATCAACCTTCTTCGTGACCAAACTTTCCTCCAACACTTAGGCAGAAGTGTCACAACCCAGATTTATTTACCTGCCAAATCTTTAGCTCACATTGAGTACAGTAGAAAAACCTGACCTCTCTTTCTCTCCCAGGCTATACCAGTGCTGGAGCACGAGTTCAAGTTGTACAAGGGAGCTCCCCCCAAGATGGTGAAAGAGAAACTGGCGGAGGACCTGGGTCTGGAGTACTGCACTGTGACCAACTTCTTCTCGCACTGTCCCTCTTCTAACTCTCTCTTTAAAAATGACGGTAAGTTCTGCCTCAGTGGAAATACTCAGCGTTATTTTTCTACAGAATTTGTCCGAGACTGGACGATAGAAAATAGTTACATGACTATTGAGACCCACCAGGGACTCATCTTGCACTGATAGTGCTCGATTCGCTGGAAATAGAACCTTCTCCCCGGTCTTTGTACTCTGGCCCTCACTCATCAAGTTGTCATTACCTCAACAATCGGCTTATGTTATCGGCACTTCTCGTTATGCAAAAATCACCAAAACTAGTCTGCAGGGTACTCAAAACCAGCGGTCACCATAAGCTAACTAGAAAAACATTTTCCCTTCCCGGCTCTCATTCTAGTGTTTCCTCACTTCTATTCCTCACTTCTATTCCTCACTTCTAGTCCGTTTATATTACGGCAAATTTCCATGCCCTTGCAGATCCACCTTCCTCTAAACCAGTAGGTGTGATTGATTGATATGGGGGACGAAGCACTGTTCCACCTTCGGAGAAATCATCAAATACCCCCCACTGATAATCAGATTAACTGAGGATAATCTAAACCCCATATCATTAGGTGTATTATTCGCATATTTGTTACATTAACAACGTTAATATTCATTGTATATGGTCCTGGTAGGGCTCTAAATTTGATTGCTGCGACTTGTAACTGTCTGAGGAGAAATGACAAACTAGAAGAACAATATAAATGCACAATACACTTAGCAGTAGGAATATAGCACTACTATAGCAATATAGCACTACTATAGCAATATAGCACTCTCCAGTCCTTATCTTGTTAGCTACATTAGCGGCACGTGCTATAGGGAGGTGTGCCTAAAAACTGGAAGAAAGGCCAAAGAGTTGCTCGCTCTCGTTTAACAAGGACAAGTATAGATTTTATAGGAGATGCAATGTAGATCATAATGCCTGAATAACAAAATAATATATATTAATAAATTGCACTATTTGCAGAATCAATACTTACAATACTTACATTACAATACTTATTCTTATAGTACTTACAGTCTAACACTGTTTCAGTAGCGTACAGTTCTTGTTTACCGACCATGGTGAAGTACCCCTCTCCTATGGACACGCTCCACTCCTTCAAGCCTGACTTCCACCCCCAACTCCCCCCTCTGAGCCCGATGAGCCGTGTCACAGGACTGAACCCCCTTCACCCCCTCACCGCTCTTCATAGTCAGGAACTGCAGGTAGATAACACAGATTATATACTTGTTACATGGACAATAAACATAATGATTTAGTGTCATGGAAATAATTGTTCACGGTAAACAGAAGTTTGTGCTCCTATTTTTATGATACCCATTACAATTATTTGTTTACATTTTTGTCTCATTACCAAAATACCTAACACAGGTATTCTAGATCAAAATATTTCAGAACGGTTTATTGAGTCGTTCCAAGTCCTTCCTTCTTGACGCCAACAAAGAACTGGACACCATCAAGATCGTAGCTGCTTTGAAGAACAGACTGAGACTCCTAAACATTTCTCTACACACTTTTATCGATAGTGTTCTTCTTAGAAAACACAATGGTACCATGGTAAGTTAACAGAGCACATGTGATGAACATCCCAACCTAAACAAGTTTCACTAACCACTATTTAATAGTGGAAAGTGAAATCCGTACTTTCTATGTTACATCATACCTCACAAAGTTCTGTCTGTTGAACAGCTTATACTCATCAATAATTTATCCTAACACAACTATTTCTCCTAGGTTACCCTGAACGAATTGCTGCTTCACCCACGACCCTATATTACACTGAACCCTCATCAAAAGGAAGTGTTCCTGACTATTAACCACTGGCTGGACAGACAGCCTGCTGAACAACTGGCCTCCATATCCGCCTTCAAACCATTCGGTATGATTATGCTGCATCTTTTCTGCGTTTTTTCTGTTCCAATTCTACCCTTTTTGTTAAATTAAGATAAAGAACAATCAGCTGCCGTTCTCTAACTCCCCTCCCCCGCAGACTCTCTTCTCTTTACCAGCATGGAGATGACCGAGATCCAGAACATCATCTCTGAAACTCACAAGTTTCTTAAACAGTACAACTTGTCTCAGGTACTCTTCACTCTACTCTCTTTAGATCCTCGTCAGTCGTCACTTTCTCTTTTCTTATTTGTCGTAATAAGCGATTTGTTATGCTGTATTTTCTATGTTTAAACCCCCACCAATTTTTACACCGTACATTTAGTTTTGAAATGTCTACCTTGTTCGCCCTACCTCTAGTCTTGCCTTCCTAACCCTCTCTTCTCCTGCAGGACAAGTTCGCTACAAACGTTCTGTCTGTCCGGCCCGAAGTTCTCCAAGACTTGTTCAACTCCGCCCCAAGAACCTGGACACAACTAACACACGAACAGAGGAATATCTGTCATATCTTGAAGGAGTGGATCAGTGACAAGGAGAAGTTTGCTCTTTTCCTCGACAGTCAAGAAAGGTTGGCACTTGGTTTCTTCCTTTCTTGAAGTTTTAAACTCCCGCGTTTTTTGAGGTCCTGAGTATGGTAAAATTTGAGTGCTCGGATATTGGGCATAATTAAAGTTGGTAATCTTTAGAGATCGACAAAGTCAGCATAATTTTCACATAATTATCCGTAAAGAAGATGGTTTGGTATTTAGGACTGTTGGTTTCCTCCCACTAGGGTTTATCATTAAGCAATTGTAAAGATTGAGGGATTTTTAAAAGTGCTAATGGGGATAATGAGCTTATTAAGAGCCAATACCCTATCCAATAGGCAGACCAATAGGCTGACCAATGGGCAAGTAGTGGTGGGTAATGGACCATTATAATTCCTTTAGACTACTCCTCCGAAGACCGATAAGGGCGATTTAAATTGTCGCAGGATAAATTCAGCCCCGAAAAGCATGGAAGTGTGACGAAAGGCCCCCGTACCCACAGTGTTATTGATAATGGGGGCATTTAGCGGGAACTTTTTAACGTGCCAGCTCCTTATCTGCTGCATGGCTGGCTGTTCCGATAGTAACAGCTCGCAAATCGGATTACGGGAATTATTGTAATATTAATGCGGGGTCTTTAGAATAGGGCTCATCGCCCTATCGTGGTTATCGTCACTTTCCGATACGAACGGGAGAATCAGATAAGGCTTTTAACGGGATGTGCCGGGCAGCTGTGTCTGTGTTTTAACGGTTTCACACAGCTGCCGGGTATTGTTCTCCTCTGCAGCGTGTTTAAAACACGCGCCGTCAGATTATCGGCGTTACGCTCCAACCACACCTGTTACAACTATAGATCTGTCATGAGATCTGTCTACTTTGAAACTGTAGCGATAAGCTTGACTCTTTCAAGTAGGAAAATCAGAAACCCGAAGTACAAAGTCGAGCCTGACTTGAAAATCCAGACTAAAATTATCTGGTTTGGTCTCCTAAACCCCTGACGACATGATTTTTCAGCAAATCCCCCAAACTCTCGAGAACGTCACCTCTACCGAGTGGCAGTAGAAGCGGTAGTGCTGCGAATCCGTTCATCTTCCCCAACACATCAGCGGTGAGTTTGTCTCAGTTTTCAGTTGTTCCTCCGCCCCCCTCTCTCTCTCAGCAGACTGGCTTGTGGAGCTTCAGTGAACGTGCCGACAGTGGCACGGGCTCGGTAGGGCGGGATCCTTATCACGTGATAGTCACGTGCGATAAATGTTCTACTATGGGGATCCGCAGAAATCGTGAAAATTTATAGTACGATATACATTCTGTACCTGACCCTGTTAAATACAAAGCTAAATAGCTCACACCTCCCACTTATCCAGGTAAAGACAACCCTACCTTTGATATCATCCAGCCTGCCTCTCACCAGTGGAGTCACTTTTAGCAGTGGAGTCAGTTTGAGCAGTGGAGTCAGTTTGAGCGGTGGAGTCAGTATTCCAGCAGTCCGTAGTCCTCCCACCACGATAATCCAGACTCTCGCTACTTCATCTACAAGGTACTTAACAGCCATAAAGTGGTGGAAGATTTTTCCTTTTTGACAAAATGTTGAGTGATATTCGTGATTCCGGAGAATTGTTTCGTAACACTTTCACAATATCTAAATTGTATTTCCACAAACGCTATAATCCAGCCCTGTCTAATTTTTAGCTCGATTTTCAGTATTCAACTTTACAAACTCGATGCTCGATGCTTTTAATATTGCCGACTCCATTTTGACAGATTGAACGGCTCCAATATAATCGATACTGGAATTGGTGATCACACTTGTGTTTAACAAACGGTCTGGATATTTAGAGCCGAGTCTGGCACCTGAATCAGAGTAAGGCCCGCACAGTTGTTACATTAAATGTCACAACTAATCTTACCCGCAATTTAATTAGCATCAATTGGAGGAGATACATTAGCATTACCGAGGAGTAGGGAGAGGGTGTTCAACTTTGTGATACACCGAGGTTGATTGGGTTACTAGGTACATTTAGGTTTTACTGCAGCCCCACGGGGCTCTGCCTCGTGTACTTCACGTATCGCCATAATTGATTTATTAGACACAATTGTCAACTTATTCTTGTGGATTAGGGAATTGGAGTAGGGAGAATTCCGCAATGGTGCAGAACTTGTTAAACAATCTTTATCTAAAATCTTTGCTGAGCTATTCATGAAATTTTTGGTGAAATGAAAAGAGTGAACAAGAATAGACATGTTTTGAACTTGAATTAACTCAACTTAAAAGCCTGCAGTATTCTGTTCAGTGTTCAAGATCTTTAAATTTAGGACGCTAGAAAGCTCACTTCGGTTGCACAATAATTTTGGAAAACCTGATCTTTTGAAGCAAAACCCCTCAATCCTAACCAGAATATATCTCACTTAGTTTTCAATCCAGTATCCACCCTAATGATTAGGGCCTAATCCCATACTGTCGCCATCTGGATCTAGAAGTACCTTGGCAGCCACACGCGTAAGACGAGTAACTAGGCTAATGGCTAGTGACTTGGCCTGATTTCTGGATTTCACCGGATCTTATTATAAGAGCACGCCTCTCCTTCCATTGCCACAACTCTTGACTAGTGACCATGTTAGTTGGCTCTGACTCTCGATAAACAACACGTGACGTCACATCACGTTACACAAAGTCGCGAGTCGTTTTGTCCTCCAGTACTGCGGCTCGTGCCCCAACAATAAATCCGTGGAGTGCTCATCATGCGCCAACTGCGATCTCCGGCCTTACAATAAATAACTAAATTAGACCCTTTCGTTCGATTGTTAAACTTGATTCTTGAAAATTCTGTTATATTTGACGAGATTAACAAAAGGGGAGAGCTTGTTAACAGTACGTTAATCAAGTGTAGAGAAGAATTAAAGAAATCAAATTAAAGAAAATACTCTGATTTTCCGGCCATCATCAGGTGTTTGTTACTAATCAGGTGATAAAATACTCGTTCCTGATTGGGTTTTCCGTCTTTTTCTCGTTTGTTGATTGGTTGCCCAGCCTTTATCTCGGACAGTGTCTAACTTGATTGCTGAAAACAAGAAAACAGAGAAAATCAGGGTATTGTTTAGTTCACGTATTTTCTGCATTACTTGGGAAAATTCCTTATTGGATTGTTGTGGGTAATGAGAACAGCATTAATTTAAGCAAGGAAATTATGAGTATAAATCAATCAGCTGTGAAAATGCGGTATCTAATAGTGTTACCGTGCTCATTATTACTGATTTGTTAAAACTCTCCTCTCTCATCCCGCAAAAGTTGGTTTTTACAACTTCGCAGTCGTCGTTAGAGCGTGAAATGTAATCTTGGCCGAAAGTTGGGATATAGCTTTGGTGGCTGCGACATGTACCGTGACAATAAACGTAGTTATTGCGAGTGTACAGATGTGTGCGTGTGTGTGTTTTTTGTCCGTCTGTCTGTGTCCCTGTGTGTGTTGGGGTAAGTGAGTCGTGCGTTCTTGATGAAAACGTACACTAAAAAGATGTCTTTTGGTAAATTATTCGAAGGTTCGGTGATGGATAGTTAAATGTGCAGACTGCAGCTTAATGCGTTTACAGATAGAATGTAATATTTGAGTGATGTTCAAGCTGAATTGGCGAATATTAATGCCCGTAGTCGTTACTAGAAAACTATCACATCGATATCTACCCACGTAACCAACAAAGCTTTCACTATAAAGAGCGAGGCATCATATTAGTCAACTGATCAAAGAGGGCTGATAAACCGGCTTATAGCTCCAATGTTCTATGTCATGATTTGACTTTTTGATGAACCACTTAGTCATCGCTCATCAGCATTATTACAGATTAAATTTGTAAATTCTGCTGTCCTCGTTGCCATTATATACATGATCTACAAACTTAAATCCTCCTCGGGGGAGTGTGCGCCGAGCATATTGCGCAACGTGCTACATATTGATATCGCGCGAAGTGTATGCCATGTATTCTGACCTTGTCCATTTCAGTGTCCCCGCATTCCAAGTGGGTGAAGGAGCAAGAGAGACGACATCACCGACTACAGGATCTGTGAAGTGCGAACAGGGCAGCTCCCCGATGGAGACATCCTCCCCCAGCAAAACTCCCTGTCTCAGAGAATCGTCTCCTAAGGTGAGACATGGTCTTTGAACTCAGATCTATCTTTCTAGATCTCTAAGATGTTTTAGTTTTAGTCTACAGTGCGCACTCCGTGTTATAATTCGTGCTAGTTAACGTTATAATCCCTATTAATTTAGTCTATAAAGTAGTTTCAGTTTGTGTAAACTATCTGTGTATTTAGTCTGTGTAAACTATCTATGTATATAGTCTGTGTAAACTATCTATGTATTTAGTCTGTGTAAACTATCTGTGTATTTAGTCTGTGTAAACTATCTGTGTATTTAGTCTGTGTAAACTATCTATGTATTTAGTCTGTGTAAACAACTATCTATGTATTTAGTCTGTGTAAACTATCTGTGTATTTACTCTGTGTAAACTATCTGTGTATTTAGTCTGTGTAAACTATCTATGTATTTAGTCTGTGTAAACTATCTATGTATTTAGTCTGTGTAAACTATCTGTGTATTTAGTCTGTGTAAACTATATATGTATTTAGTCTGTGTAAACTATCCATGTATTTAGTCTGTGTAAACTATATATGTATTAAGTCTGTGGTGTAAACTATCTGTGTATTTAGTCTGTGTAAACTATATATGTATTAAGTCTGTGTAAACTATCCATGTATTTGACCTCCAATCCCCGTAGTCGGACACATCAGAAGGAGGCGGATCAGTCTCCTTCCCGTTGTACACGGACCAAACACGGAGTATTGGCTCGCAGAAGTACCCCCGACAAGAGTGCTGTCATGAGGCGTTCCACATCATGTTGCAGCACGTCCGGGAAACCAGCTCGAACAACATCATGCTGTGCAATCGTGAGTTTTTGTTTTTTTTCTTAATCTTAACAGATTAAAACTCGCCCCTTTTACCTAGCCTGACGTACCATAAGTTGCAAATTATGACCAGCTTCTTGATTTTGGCTATTTCTTTTTCTAATTGGTACTTAAACTCGCGTGCCCAGAGGCGATAAAACTTGCCCTAATTGCAATATTGAAGATATCTTATCTTTAGAAATTATTTTTGGTGCATGACCTTACATCGATTTTAAAACTTAATGCCGATTGTTAGAATTGTTGTAGAAAGTCGTGGTACCTGTATTAGAATACGTAATGGATTCCCGTGCATAGTGTTAACGATCGTTCTAAAATTTCCAGAGGACAAATGCCGATTAATTGACATGAATGACTTGCGTCCGGCACGCTGGCAGCTGTCCAATTAATTTTCCATTAATCCTGCTTCACGCCATTCGTGATCAGCAGGGATTGATAATCAAAATATTGCAAATATGTTTCGATAAGATGAACTGCTCGCATAGCTTGTCGTTTTTTCGTAACAATGGAATTCCTGCACGCCAAAAGTAAACAAAATCCGGTCGTTTTGCGAACTGTTAAGTATTGAGTATTGATCTGCACTTCTCTGGCAGCATGCCAAATGTACGAACTTACGCATCACGTGATCAACACGTGAAGACCGTCTTGTCAAGCACACCGTTTTCCGATAGATAACTCTATTTGTCATGTTATCGCTATCGCTATCACCTGCATCTTTACTCTTCTAGTTTTAATCTACAAGACCTTTAAGTTTAGATAATAAAGTCTTACTAGTAGGGAATAATTCGTTTTATCCATAGACGTTTAAAAGTTTGGATTTACTAATGAAATTTAACTGACATTATATATTTTCAGATCTAGAGAAGATGTACAAACATTTAGCACCTGTAAAACGAGATCGAACTTGGACTTCACCGAATACTGGTCAGTATGCTTTTGTACTTGTCAAGTTGACTCTGATCTCACAATTTACACTCAAGACCTGATAGAGGGCAACGTTTTTGTAATAATTTATAGATTTCATTTCAATGAAAGTAGTCAGTAACACGATTTTGAACCAATATTTCCCCAGAAACCGATCTGGAGAATCCAATGAAGCGGATAAGAATGTCCTCTCCTAACAGCTGAACAAGAGTTGGAGTCAGCAGATCTCGCAACCGAAAACTGACCGACCGGATCGTTCTATGAACTTTATGAAATGTACTATGACGGCATGTTGAAACGGACTAAAATGCCAGCCATTTGAACTGATGAAAATTTGTGTGACACTTTGTTGTAAGATACAACGTTAATTATTATATTGTGATTTTAATCGTGCTAAAACCGCGTTATTTCAAGTTTGACGACATTACAGCGTAACACTGGGTTACTGTTGTGCTGACATTGTTTTCAAACCATGTTAATGCTATGTTAGCTCAACAACCACATTATGTTAACACTATGTTGTCGGCACGTCCCGCCTGGACCGTGAACTGTATTTTGTTAGCTGGTTTCTGTATCACGTGTAGCCCGCACATTCACATCTTGACGGTGGTTTTGTTTGCTCAATGAGCATTTGGTGATCCCATCCTGTGGACAGAGTCTTGGGATTTGGCCGGTCCTGGGGCTGCTTATTTACACAAGGTTGTCTCGATTAGAGACAATTAAACAAAGTTGTCTCGATTAGAGACAATTCATTGTTCTCCTTGTTTTTTCTTCTCTTTGTCCACATGGATGGGACGAGTTATTTTTGGCTGTTGGGCTTAATTAATGGACACTGCTTAATTGATGTGCTTGGATCCTTGTTTGACTAGGAAATAGGAATTTTGTGTTTTGACATGACACGGTAAGTGAGAAAACCTAATTCAGCCCCAATTCTGACGTATTCGACCAGATGATATTACTTGTGAATTGTAATGACCTTTTTTGTTGTTTGTAGAGTTGCAACAGGTTGATTTCACGTTGGTTAGACTGTTTTCCTTGACCTTGTTAGGTATTGTTTTGTGTGACTTCCCATCATCGGTTTACTTCTTGTTCTCGGGTTTTGTCCCATTTTTCATTCTTTCTTTGTTCAAGCACAGTTTAGGCTAGTTTTTGACGTCTCAATTTTATAATAATATTGTCATTATTTATTTATTTAACTTTTATCGTAGAATGAGCGCATTGTCGAATAGAAGTTATACTCGGGCATTGTATATTAACACACTTTATTTATCGATTTATTTATCATAGATGAACTTGATTTTTTCCAGAAAAAAATGATAGAGGTTTGCAGTTCGGGTTGTAGAAAACATTGACAAACATGACGTTTCTCGTAGAGCTGCTGATAAATTCCACGAGGGATATTTGAAATTTTGAAGCTCTTCAGGATTAGAAAATGAATAATAAATTTGACACATTTGAAATTTGAATTATTTTATGGGCTATAAAGTAGGCATGGGGCCACTTGAGCGATGTTGTTATAGGGCTGATAACGCTGGTAGCATCTGACCATGACTTTATCTTAAAGTCTCACTCAAAGCTCGTAAGAGTAGTGGACCAAATTGCACCGTTAATTAATTGGATAATTAACGTGCAGATTATTATTTAATATGTGCGTGTTTATACGCTGTATCATTGATTTTCAGAAATTTAATTTCCGGGTTTTTCTTGTTATATCTATAGTTACGCAAAAAATGAAAATGAGTCCTGGAATATTCTCAATCGATTACCAACGAAAGGCGTCGTGTCCAATTTCGCTAGTAAGTTCTATAGAATCAAACCGTATTGAACACAGAGAATGACACAATTCTTTAGTCCTCTATCTGTCGTGACGCTCTGATCCAAATCAAAATTGAAAAAAACTATCTGCAGAGCTCGTTCTTTCCATGTCACGTGACGTCGAAGGAATGTCCTGTTTTGGAAATCCAGGTCACGTGACTACATGCCCTAATATGGATACTGTCCACATTTCCAATCACGTGACCTGACGTCAGCAGGATCATGCCGCAACTTCTCAAGTTCCATTATCTGACCTCTCACGTGTGACCGCACTGTTGGTTAAATATTTAACTGAAAAATGTAATATCCTTGACGGTGATATTAATGGAAAACATACACGACAATTCAAATCTTGGTAAGTAGGACTCGAAAGCTCATGCTCAATGCTCCTGAAAAGGGGACTCTTCAAGTTTCCGGCGAGGTGTTAGAATGTCCGTCAACAACTTATCACTCGCAGATTTACCGGATAAACTCATCTCCTCCGCCATTGGCTGCCCTTCCCCGTCCTGCATGCTCATTGGTCCATCCCGGGTCACCTGTCCCAGCCCTGCCAATCAAATAGCTGCACGCAGCAGAGCATAGCATATAAACGATAATGCGAGGATTCCCAATGCTTGTCGAGCGATTGAACTGGAGAAGTCGGGGAAGGTCGCTCCGCACCCCGACCGAGCTATCGTGCTTGTCAGAAGCTACTAATGTCATTCACCGCTTCCCTCTGTTTTTCTCAGGGGAAACGTGAAACTTTGGGACACTTGGAACAACAAAAACTTGGCGTGCCCCTTTTTTCTGGACGTCTTATAGCGTTGTATGCCATTGTCAGTCACCCCAAATATATGATGGCATATACGTCGTGGCCGATGATGAGGAGAGTAATGCTTCTATTGTTGAGCTTGAGTTGACCTACTACCTACATCTTTGTGCGTTGAAGTCAAAATTGTAGCTAGGTTATTTTCAAATCATCAACTAAAACATCCATTGTGTTTGGTAAATAATCGATTTTGAATTAAACATGAAGAAGAAGCCGATGTCGTTGATACGCATGATCCGGCTACTACCGAGCCATAAAACTCCCCATTCAGGTAGCATCTCCCTCTCTCCCTCTCTTTTAGGTAGAAAAAGGCAGCTCAGTTGTGGCCAATAGTAGCCAGATTAAGGCTCTGTGTCACGTGTTACTCGGGTCACATGATCTGGTTGCTATGCAACGTGACCTGGTTCGTTGGTCACGTGCTCTCCCTGTTTCTGAAACGGTTGAGCCGACTGTTCATCCTGCATCATCTTTTCTCTCAATAAAAGTTGCCAATTGGAATTCGTACTCGATATCATGTACTGCAACTACTCAACTATAGGCTCGGCGGGCAGTTGCGAACATCTCCATCTATTGATATTCCTGTTAAAATGGTAAGGGTACTTTATACAATTTTCCGTAGGAACACGCTTTTGGTTGAATTTAGGACTGACTTAAAATGCCTGTTCCCTGTAGAAGACTGTCTCCAGAGACACACAGACACAGGCACAGACACAGACACAGTACACACGTACGCAGACACACAGGTACACAGACACACAGACACAGACATAGACACAGACACACACACAGACACACACACACAGACGCACACACACACACACACACACACACACACACACATACACACACACACACACACACACACACACACACACACACACACACACACACACACACACACACACACACACACACACACACACACACACACACACACACACACACACACACACACACACACACACACACACACACACACACACA
>JH153952.1:47557-60444 GCA_000226015.1 Mnemiopsis leidyi | reverse complement strand
ACACACACACACACACACACACGACACACACACACACACACACACACACACACACACACACACACACACACACACACACACACACACACACACACACACACACACACACACACACACACACACACACACACACACACACACACACACACACACACACACACACACACACACACACACACACACACACACACACATACACACACACACACACAAATAAAAAGCTCTTAATAGGTGACACTAGAAGCACTCTGATCAGTACAATACTGCTTTGAGTTAAGCTTGTCGAGCTCGTCAAGTTCACACCTTGTTCATGTGTTGTAGAGCGAAGCTCCAGTGGTCACTGTCCTGAGCAGGGGGTTTCTCTCTGCGGAGGAGTGAGAAATCGGTCAAATCGTGGTCAGTTTGTGGCAAGGTACTGGTCACATGCTGGCATTTTGATAAACACCGTCTACTCATTGCATCAAATAGGGTCAGGGTTGCAGCCGACCTTAAACCACCGTACTCAATAATACCAGAAAAATAAGTATCGTGTTTACAGACTCTGCGTTATATGAATCTCTGCCAGAGAAGAAATCAATGTTGTCGCAATGACCATTAGGCCCTCCAATAAATCGTTCTTCCGGAGGTAGCGGAACAGAGGTTGGGGAGGGTTAACGGCTATGAATAAAAATGAGCTACGTTAGCTGATATTGGCTAAAATGTAGTCTATAACGGTTTGTACACTGAAACTGTATTTAATGTAGTAAAAGCTCCCATTACTAATAGCTCAAGTAGCCGGGGGACATGATTAATATTCATAGCATCTCTTTCTCTCCCTCCAACGATCAGCCTTTTTACGAGCTCCCATTTGGTCCACGTAACTACGTATGGGATGAACGATAGAGAATCATCTGCTGAAGATACCAAGAACTATCAATCATGAAAGCTTAAGAGAACTTGCTGATGCTGGTGTAGTGCTGCGTTCTGGATCAACTTTGATTGGTACACCTTAAGACTTAAAATCATTCAAATGCATCTTTATTCTCATTCACGCCACCCATAAACATCCACATTCCTCAAAATCATCCTTGATCCCAGAATCCTGATGCAGAACTTGATTTCTCCAGGCAATGCTCTCTATACGGGCTCTCCTGGTCAAATTTGAATTAATTAGAATTGATTACGATTTCGAGATCACCTTTTTCACTGGATAAAGGTTTTTGACAATGCGGGCACGAGTCGGCAGGTGTTTGGTGCGATATTACTGAATATTTAAATCAGCAGGACTAATTTTTACTTTGTTCTCTGCCATCCTCGTCAGCATACATTAGGTCAAATCACTATGATAACTAGGTACACTGGTGTCCTTTACGAGATTGTGCATTTATACAAAAACTTTTTGCTAATCAGATGATTAAATACATTAACTTTTAATAGATGATACTTTGTTATGGATATATTGGTGTCCCAAGGACCTGGGAAGACCGGTTTGAGCCCCAGATGGTCTACACGGGCTAATACTTTCAAGAAAGCCAAACCCAGTGGATGTATGGCTTGTTGAGGATCTGATAACGCGCTCTGCCTCCACGCATTGTCAATCCTAGACCTACCTCTAATGGCTCACTAATGGGTCAGCTCCTTCATCAATATATTCATAAGTTCGGATTAACCCAGTCAAGTATTGGGAGTCAAGCACTCGTAAAAAGCAGAGATTCCCGACGGGTGATTGGCTAAACGAGCTCGAAGCAGGGCTCGCCATTGGTCCTGCTCTTGTCTACAGGAGAAGAACAATGCAGTTAATTTCAATAACCGATCATTACGTCCAGCTTTCCTGACAAAGACATTGTTTGAGGCAAAATGTAAATCTAAGTGCATGGTTTGTCTCTCAGCGGATTGAAGTGACAGGGCCAATGTTATGCTAATATGGCAGGGCTGATCCCCAAATGTAATGCAATGCTTTGTTTTCAAGGTTGGCCCCATTGATTTACGTTACGGGTCCCGTCCTTGTTATGGTAATGCCGTGATTATTGCAATTGGGTGATTTGGAACTAACAAACATTGTTATTCACTCTTTTACAGCTCGAGTTACCGCAATCTGAAGAAAAACGTGCATCTACACACGTAAAATTTGCATAGTAGAGATCGTTGAGATCTCGTAACTTTTCTGAAATTTTAGAGGCGACTTCGCTGAGGCGCGGTAAATCTGGAGAGATTGTATATCGATGGCTTAACTGATAACTGTCTTCTTTCAATCTTTGTGGGACAGTCATGTCCAGCGAAATCAAACCAGAAAAATTGTAATTCGGTTCTGTTTAGATCAACGATATAAGCAACTCTTAGTTGTGTTTTCCATCATAATGAAATGCGCTGTTCCTATATTGGGGGTTCTTTCAGGCCTGCAGATAAACTGACAGAGAAACTATTAGGACGATGATGAAGGTCGGATCCAAATCGTGATGATTTATGAATTTTCCGAGATGACGAGCATTGACACTTGACAGCTATTTGGTCGTTCCAAATATGGAATATCAGTATAAATTACTTTGTTATCATGTTGATATTACTAATTCTTCGACCTAGCCAAATCATCTTATCATCATATCTGTCATAAAAACCTCAATCTGAGAACCCGCTAAAACAGAACTAGGTTACCGCTTGAGCAGTAACTAGGTTACCGCTAAAACAGAACTAGGTTACCGCCCAAACTATTCTTTGGGCAACCTTCCCGTGTTTTAGCGGGTAATTTCAGCTTCGAAATAAAGGAAAGCCGGATAATTATGCAGTTTCAGGTGAACGTACAATTTTTAGTCTATTTGACTGCTTTTAGATGCTTTTACAAGAAAAATTGACAGTCATTAAAAAGCTGCATTCAGTTTATTGCGATTTTCAGCTACGAGTTTTTAAAATGTGAGAAGGAATTAAAATCATTGTCTGATGGTTATCGTTAGAGACAAAATTCAAATGTAACCACATTCCCCCACATTCAGTAGCCAACTGCTATTACAAATAAGTCCCTAATAATTCCTATAACTCAGTATCACTTCTGTAACCTAGCAACACTCCTGTAACCTTGGAACCGTTACCTAGGAACACTAAGGTAACCTAGCAACCGTTACATAGCAATAGATCCGTAACCTAGCAACACTTTCCTATCCCAGCAACACTCCTGTAACCTAGCAACCGTTACCTAGCAACAATCTCGTAACCTATCAACACTTCCGTATCCCAGCAACACTCCTGTAACCTAGCAACCGTTACATAGCAACACATCCGTAACCTAGCAACACTTTCCTATCCCAGCAACACACAGTATCTAGCAACACTCCCGTAACCTAGCAACACTTCCGTATCCCAGCAACACTCCTGTAACCTAGCAACCGTTACCTAGCAACAATCTCGTAACCTATCAACACTTCCGTATCCCAGCAACACTCCTGTAACCTAGCAACCGTTACCTAGCAACAATCTCGTAACCTATCAACACTTCCGCATCCCAGCAAAACCCTGTTACCTAGCAACCGTTACCTAGCAACATCCCCGAAACCTAGCAACGCTTCTGGTTGCCAAGCAACAATCCTGTAACCTAGGAAAACTCCCAGTAGTTGCCTGTAACTATAGAGCTTTATGGAAGATTGAAGCACTATCTGACTATAGCCATGTCTTATGTCAATCCGGAGCACTAACCGGAAGATTAGTGTACTCACGCTTCACTCTCTTTTCAATTGTTTGTGACTAAACGCTGACGATAAGCCGGCGTCTAATTGACGAGTAAGTACCAATAGCAGGCTGCCATTGACTGCACAGCTAGCCTGCCTGCCGCTCCGCCTTCAAAACAAAAGTCTGGTTATAATAGTAATTTCAGTCGACGAGAGGGAATCAGCCATTGAGAGTAGATTTTCCCGTCCACCATGCTTACCCTACCAGCCCTGAACTGAATAGGAAGCGTGAGATAGGGAGCTACAATACAATACGGGAGTAGGAATCGAGGGGTTAGAGTGGCACATTATAATCAGGATTATATTCTGATTATACCGGATAGTTCGAATTATAGAAGTTAACAAATTAACCTCAACCTCCTGACTATCACCACAGATTAGAGAGGTGAATTAGGAGAATTAAGCCTCTTAATGATAGAGCTGTCCGGTTAGCATGGTATTTAGTTTATACTAAATCTCCCTCATTAATTCAATGTTGTACAAGTAATCCGGAGCGAGTCTATAGCTCCAATAGGAGGTAAGGAGTAAGACTGGTGAAGGACCAGGGTTACTATGACCACCGTGCCTGGTAACCCCGGTCACTGCCTGGCAACCCAGTGGAGTCCGGTCGCTACCGGTTACAGGGCTACTGCTCTCAATCGACTTTAATGATACGGAGTATTGGTCATCCTGGCCGGATAATGCCTCATCACGCGACTCACCCTGTCGGATTATAGGAAATCGTCGTATCTATTCAGCTGGCATGGCTTTGAGCAGGCATTCACGTATTGGTTGAACGGGATTTCGCTGAGTGGTAACATCAATTTATCACGAATAAAGGGCTTTTGCTTGTATCAATCAAGGAGTAGAGGAATCTATTGTTCTTAAATATTGAGAAATCGTTTCAAAGTCAGTAGAGCTGAAGATTAAATATAGTTATGACGGTCAGGACAAATGCTTTCAAGTTAAGTGCCGAACTACTTTTCCAGATTATAAGATAGTAAAGTAGTCGGTTAAGATTGCCGTTGCTTCCCTTTAATGAATTTGTTGGTGCAAGATTCCATGACATGACAACCAATTTTAAGTTATCTTAACTTTGGTTTTATCACATAAAACATCCAAAATATTCCAAATTCTATGAATTCACTGCGCTAAGCTGCCGTAATCTTCCAAACTTTTGAAATTGCACTGCAAATTTAAACCAAAATTACTCATGTTCCGTTCGAAATATGCCTTGTCAACGTGTTTACGGACGTCCTTACCCAGTTAATGATGACACCACCTGAACGATCCGCGAGGGATTCCTTTAATGAAGATGGTTGAGATGGTAACGACAAAACTGCTGCGTTTGCCGGTTTAGAACCATTACAACTGTCAGCGATCATCGCCCCAATAGTTCCAATCCTAAATTCCCAGTAATCAAGGCTAAGCTCACGATCAAGAGCAATTTATACTCCTATCAGTTAATATCGCAGCGGAGTTAGCGGGGAGAAGGAAAGCTGTCAAATTGTCAAACACAGTTTCAATAATCATTTCGGGTGGTTAACAGCAAGCACTATCGAGACTGTGAGTGAGTAGCCGGAGTGATCACGTGTGACTCGTGACAACTGACACACACTCTCTGCTGTCAGATCAAATGCCTACTCACCGGCATCACCTTATTGGCTCTCCTTGGTCACTTCTCTGCTCTTATTGGTCCAGCTGAATTCGCAGTTCATCGATCTAATCAACGGCATCCAAGGTCATTAAATCTATCAAAGTTTTGATGCTGCTATTTATTAGTATGTCGTTTGCTGGACCTGACAATGTCCCAAAGTACCTTTTAAGGGGTGGATATTGAGTATGTGAGTTGAGAAGCGATTTAGTAACTACTTAATCCGGATTCAAAATTGGAATTTATTTTGATTATGAGCTCCGTCCGAATACTCGTCTAGATATTGCTGCCATTTCTGTCTAAATCATATGAAAAATGGAAAATGTCAAAGTAAGAAAATCCGAGCATTCCTATTTCAACAATGTACTGGAGTCTGGATGATAACTAAATTCTTACGAAATGTTAAAAATCTATCGTCCAGAAATGATTTTGAAAATGCAGAGAAATGTTTATGGAAAATTCAAATATATTACAGCATTGGTCATAGTAATTTCATTCTATCTCATTTCCCCTTTATAATTATTTAAACTCTTTAATCGACAATTTGACAGCCCGTTGCTTGAAAAAAGTGGTTGTAGTGAATGAATCTATATTATGGCATGTGTCAGTTATGTTTGGCATGTCAGTGGAAAATTATACAAATTGGCGAAGAAAGTTAATTGCTAATTCTCGAAAATGTTTTTTGCAATTTTCTTTCATTGATACTGCCAGGAAAAGTCAACTGGTGATTAAGGAGCAATTTAACTGCCTGGAACAAACATCCTCAAATTTCAGTAACATCATGCATTTTAAAATCCTTTCTTGTTAATTACGTATCTTTCACCCCCAGGACAGCTTAGACGTCCAACTGAATGTCCAACTCAAACGTTGAACAAGTTCCGCCGGTCTTTTCAATGGTTTCAAGTCCACGGTTCACGTGTTCAGAAAATATTTGAGGGGCGGATAGCAAGTACACGTGCCAAGCGGGCTAGACAAGTCAAATTAATTTGCAGAATTTACTAATAAATTGTGGCTTTATTTGAAAACAAGGGACACAGACCTACAGTAACCATTGGTTACCAAAAAAGCATTAACTTTAACATAAACCATCAGCTTTGGCGTCGTGAGTTTCATCTAGAAAATTAAAAAGTTTGATCGATTAAATTGGGTTTCATCCACCGCTGATACTTACTAGCCCTACGAACGTGCAATATTTGAACTAGTGGGGGCCCCTTAACGACCGCGAATTATACGCAGATTAATTAAAGAAGCACGGTCTAACCCCGTCAACAGCGAACAATAACGCATTGTAAGAAACTCTTACATGAACAAGGGGTAATAAGAAGCTCTTGGACGGGGATATGAAAATTTGGGATTAAGGAGGCAAAAACAATGGGTTGAGGGGACCAATCCAGGTTTTATAATTGCAAATATTGAAAACTCTATGGTGTTCTTTCTTGAATTTTCCTGGCCGAGATATATTCATTAATCTTAACTCTTTATTTCGAGATGGGTTATCAAAAAAAGCAATTCAATTCGGGATTACCACGTAAGTGGTTTATATTCCGGAGAATCACATGTCGTATTATTTCGGCAATGTCACAGACATGCTCACTGGTTTAATAGATTCTCGTGCACCCCTGAAATGAGAGAAAGCATGGTCTAGGGATGATGCAATGATGTCTAACCTTGTACAACACATCAACAGAAATTACCCTCAAACTATTTTCGAGAAGGAAAATTTCGTATATAAGCTGATGCCTGACATTCATGATGGCATCCAATGACCAATTTATGGACACTACACTGTTAATGATTTTCTAAATCAGTGTCTGTGTTAGAATAAGAAATTGAAATTTGTAAGTTAAAATCATATTACCGACTCAGATGGTTATTCACTGACATTGAACTCGATCATCACTTCAACGACGCGTGTTCTGATACAGATTGCCACATTTTGGTCACAATTTTCTTCTTTTGCAACTTTATCGCGCGCGCAGTAATATTTGAACAATCAAAGTTCATACATTTCTATTCACTATGACTTAATTTGAGTTTGCGCGCGGCTCGCGTGAAATCTTATGCCAACATGGTTGATCGGGGGCAATGATGGTAATATTTGTGCATACATTGGAATTCCAGTCGCAGTACAAATCCAAATTCTAGGTTAAACAGTATTTCTATGTAGCCCATGATTCTGATATCAAAGAAATAGCAGTTAAATTACTGCAGAGGTTGTCGCGACTCGGGATTCGGATCGATACCGGTCAGCCGACATCGATCTTGGCACCCGGCCGGTCCATGAATTTTCAGAATTGACTATCAATGGAAATCGTGTCTGTTCAAATATCTACTCCGTGTACATCAGATAGCTTGGTTGATTCTTAGGCACAACAACATAACACACACGTTTCCAATCGGTATACACCTCTGGGCGTCAAGCTTGCTCGAAATAAGGACCTGAAAGAGGTCCCCTCACTTGAAACCACAGTTAAAATTTCATATCCATTATCCATTATCGTTATCGACAGTTTTTTACAATCTGACATAAATCTCATAAATTGATAAGGCCTGTCAATCTTAAATTGTCGACATCCGACCTAGTCAAAATTTGACTTTATAATTATTGAAGTATTGAATTTGAAGGCAATTTTATTGCAGAGAAAGTTAATGCGGACCAAAAAGTGACTCACGATTCACGGAAACCTCAAACTCTCAGTTAGTTTATTGTCCCAGATTTTATGACCATAGAGTCGTAGTCGTGTTCTACTTCTTCGTTAGTGAACAATGAATTACACACAGGATTCACAAAACTTCCTATGTAAATAACACGTCATAACGATAGACTGTCAACAAATTTCCCGGTTCGCTTCATTTTGATTGAGAATAACGCATAAAAATTTAGAATCCTAATTGATTTGTGCATAAGTCTACCTCTGCTGTACTGACAACGATCGTCGCAGTTACCCCTCACTCTCGCAGACCGTTAGACTTATATACATAGTAATGAGACGGATTTCATCTCGTCAATAATAACAATCACAGTTTTGCCAATCTTTCCACGGGAGACGAATGATCAGGAATTTATTTCAAGTACAAAATAGTTTAAAAAAATACAAAGCATTTTTTAACCCTAAGTGTATCTGCAGCTTTAAGTTAGAAGTAAGAAATAAGATCCAGCACAATTGCATTAAGTCACTTGAAAAATTGGAAAAAGGGTCATATAGTTTGGTGAGTGGAGCAACTGGCATTGATGAAAAAAGGGATGCTCCGAGTGGCGCCGATGGTGGTTCCAGGTGCGAATGGCGATAATGGCTCAACTGTCGCCAGTGTTACCAAATGTGGACGCCGTCTAAACTCTAAGAAGTCGGCGATATTACTATCAGGTGATCAACCAACGATTTATTTCTAATTATCACAATTGTCGTCATTATCGTATTGGATTTATGGCACAACTGTCGTCATTGGCGCCACTGTCGCCATGTCACAAATGAATCGCAATAGGTTCCATTGTCGCCATCGGCACTACTGGCGCCATTGGAATTGCCAATAATTCATTCACTCTGAGTGGTGATTGTAAATTGAGTATTGCCATCGAGTGGATCCATAATTGATTCATTATATTGGATCCAATGGTCGCCAATGGCGATCGCCATTGGCGCTATAAATGGAACACCGCCAAAAGCCATTGGCGCCATTGGCGATAGGGATCACCATATGCGCCACGTTCACCACATCACCATTGGCGCCAATGGAATATCCAATTGTTCCACCAAATGAACCCATTGGCGCGAGTGGCATCAATTGCCCCACTGACCAAACTATAGATCAATAAGTCCCCTTTTCGGAAAAAAGACTTCTAACTTGTTTCGAAATCAACAAGAACTGTTCAACAATTTTATTCATCGCAAATCCCTAAAATCATATCAAATTGTATCGCTACACATAAGCTTAATGAACCAACATAATGAGACAAAAATGTCAGATAGAAAATTTCAAGTACGAATAGCATCACCCCAAGTACTAGTATTAGCAACAATTGTGTCACCGGATGGCGACGTGACGGTCAGATTCAATTCCAACTATGATACAGATGCTGCATGCTAACAGAAGGAAGAGCACCATTCTATGTGTTGCCAAGGGAGAAGGTTAGTCGCTTTTGGTGCAATATTAATGTCAATCGCTAATTAGAAAATTAGTTGAACTAAAATATAGAAAATATAGAATAATTTTCCAACTCCTCCAAAACCGTACATCAACCTTAAAAAGGTTGTTAAACATATATCGTCAATAAAGATCAATGGATTGTCCGAAGTAATAAGAATCGCAATAATTAACCGAGTGAGAATTATTAATTTACAATTTTAAAATAACAATCTAACAATCCTCCTACAAACTGCATTCATCCAATGTCAGAAGGCCATGGAATCTCGCTAAGTTCCGAAGACTTTTGACTGACGTCGGTTTTCATTTTACCGTAAGCTGGTATCACTGGATAGTAGTTACCGCGGCTTGCTCCTTTAGGCTCCGGGCTACCTGTTATTGTTTTTTGGTGTTCATCTTTAAAAAATGCAGTAAAACTATTAAGTTGGTTAAATGAAGTAATTATTTACAGTATGTCCCCACTATCTGGATTCTGGGGCGAAAATCGGATGGTACACACATGTGATGGGTGATAAGAAGTTAACGAAACTAACCTTCAAAAGAGTTTTCCAGAAGAACTTTCCAGTTGTCAGGTTGACTGTTCCGACCGTACTTCGCTATCTTCTCTAAATTGTTTTTCGGCAATGTCCCTAGGCCTGAGATGAAAATATTGATTGAGGGAATTTGTTAGCAGACTAAATTAATGATAAAAACACCGGTCCATTTGAACTATTGAATTAGATGAATTGCGTCCTAAATATCATAGGGCACACATTTATTTTTAACAATTCTACATATAAGCAACATACTAAAAGCAACAGCTATGAGCACATATATTGCGACTAATCCATTTGCGGCAGAAATTTGTCTAAGCTAAGTCCCAAAAAGTTCGAAGACAATGATTAGTGAACTGTCTACTATTGATTTATTTTCAAGGTTTTAATTCTCAGAGTGCTAAAGCATAAGATGCGAATTGCGACATTTGCACAAAAGGAGAAAAAAGTTACTTTACGATATGTGCCTAGCCTGGCTAACTTAGTGGACATCCTTGCTGTACGGCATGTTAAACAAGAAGTGGAAGCTAAGGGGTTCCGTGCACAGTCCAATATTTAATGCAACCTTTACATTTATTCAGTAGTCTGGTGAGACGTACTGGTGGCAGTTCCTCCGCCCCGTTGCTCACGCCTCACATAACGACTAGCTTGTTATTAACATCTCGTATCGATTGAAGAGTACTGTGTTATCAAATTTGAAACACAAGGAAATTTAATATACCGATTGAAAAGAATATATACTACTTCTGCACTCAAGATCAGGATGTGTGCGGTGTGCCTAACCTGGCAAATTTTGTAGTCATCCTTGCTGTACGGCACGTTAAACAAGGAATGGAAGCAAAAGGATTTTGTGCAGTCCAATCTTTAGTGCAACCTTAACTTTTATCCTAATAATAGGAGAAAAGTAACGTTTTTTCTTCTTTTGTGCTAAAATCAATGACAAAATTATTCTACCATTGATTTTAGATAAATCAGGATACTGTGACTCAAAGTGAAGGGCTACTTTATTTCCTCCTCTCGACTCAACAGTGTGCGTGTTGTAAATTTCGGAGCAGAATGAGAAAAGTCTCCCGAGATCTTTATCACAGTTAACTATTAGAAGAACTGACGCAAGTATATATATCTCGACTGGAGCAATCTAGCTACTTTTAGCATTAGTGCCATCAGACAATCGCGTTACCAATTTGAAACCTGAAGTTTTTGATTTCAGTTGCAGAAGGAAAATGTCCTTCATTTGGAAAGTGATAGCTGCCGTAATTTTACTTTTTGTCCAAATCCACGTCCAAGCTGTAGAGTCACAACCAGGTAAGAAACTCTGGTATCAAAATATCGGTAACTTAAACAAAAGCTAGTCTAGTGATTTTGCAGTACTTTTATCTTAAAGTTGTTACTTGTTACTAAAGCGTGTAATGATCATGATGTGCTTGTTTTTCTGGAGTGTTGCATTAGACACAAGGTTGTTCTATTGTGGACGCAGGTTCTGTTTTCACAAAGTGGGACGCTATATTCAGAGTTTAAATGCTTTTAAAGCATACTTTAGTATCTTCATATAAACATATATTTTTTTCAGATCCTGGCTGCCCGAAGTCACACAAACGAGCATTTAATAAAGCTGAAAATTGCTGCAAGGCCAAAAGTGAAACTTCGATCTTACTGCTTCCATCTCATGCGAAATGTTTGACGAGGCGAACAATGAAAAAAGCTTTCGAGGAGGGATATGAGTGTTGTGTTCGGAATATTCCTTGTCCAAGTGTTTGTCAAGAGAAGTCTCATGTATGGGGTGCCTAGAGGCTAGATAAACAGATCGATGGGATGATATCCATCCAAAACTTAGCTGTCATTTCCCGCCAGACGTAGTCTGGCATGCTGCCGCCAAGCTTCAGTTCCGCACGTGCGGCTAGACATTTCATATTTAATTTATAGAACGTTTTTTTGATTTCTTACATTTGAACCTTTGCTTCTAAAAGTTTCTTGAACAACGACTTTAGAGTGAATTCGGTTAATATATATGATTTTATATATAATTTAGTAAGTTAATTTTATCAATTTACTATTTGAATCCTATACTTGATGCAGATGTTGAATATAAGTTTAAGCGCAATTAACTACAATAATTCTAAATTAATAGCCCTTGTTGAATACTGTAAAATGTATAACAAAAAAATACAACATAGCCCGTGTCGACGTTACCAAATCGACTTATGTAATGAGACGATGACTATTGACTTTTATTGAGGGGAGCAGCCTCGGTTTGACGGAATAAGTCTTGATAGTAGAAGTTTATTACTTCTCAAAATTACTACATACTAGGCTTGGCAAGGTCTCTCATGCCATCTTCTTTGGACGGACGAAAAGGAGACCAACCAATTTAATTTTCGAGTCAATTTTTGAGCGTTTATTCTATAGTCAGCAATCACTTTTGACACAGCAACATTAAAATTATAATTTGGATAATTTTTCCCATTATCAGAAATATGTTTTATTGCATGTGGGCGCGTCGTAGATAGAGCGCGTGCAGTGCAGCCGCGCAGTAAAACACTCATTGCTGAAATGAAAAGTCACCACAAAGTTCCTATTCGCGTCACAACAAAACGGAAAGGCCATAAAGAGATCGCGCCATCTGCCACAAAATTCTGCCACAAACAAGGCGAATCTAGGAAATAACTTAGAATATTCATACCCCTATAACTCCTATTATGAACGATAATTTTTGATGAAACTTTCAGAGAACCTAAATCTTGATAGTATCTTGCTGCATGCAAAAAATCAGCATAGGGTTCCGAGTTAGTTTAGGAGCCAGGCATCTTCAAACACAAGGAAATGTCTTAAAACGTCAAAAAAAGTGTGGCAAACGGCTGTAACTCGGCCTCTGTGTTGTAATTT
>JH153952.1:23792-46984 GCA_000226015.1 Mnemiopsis leidyi | reverse complement strand
CTAGCTACCTAAACTAACTCGGAACCCTATGCTGATATCTTGCATGCAGCAAGATACTATCAAAACCGACATTCTGTGAAAGTTTTATCAAAAATTACAACACAGAGGCCGAGTTACAGCCGTTTGTGGCACTTTGTGGCACTTTTGTGGCAAAGTGGCGCGATCTCTTTCTCGGAAAGGCAGAAAGACCTAAGCATGCTTATCAATGTTATCCTCAACTGCAATCGATAACAGATGCCATTTTCAACCACAATCTTTCGAGTGGTAACAAGGCAGTTTCAAAATGAGAAAACATAAGTATGATACCAACCTGGCTGGTTCTTTCTGGGACAGACCTGAAAGACATTTGATTTGCCTAAAATACTTTGAATATTGCTTATTGAGAACAGATACAATAAAAAAAATCGACTGTGAAAGTGCAAAATTACAAGAACAATTCAAAATTCTTAACTTTAACATTACCTCACGCTGCCTTGTGTTTCGCAACTTCTTTGGCACAATACCGGACCTGCAGATGTTTCCATTACAGCAAGGTTTTGAAGAAAATTAAGTTGTAAAAGTTAAGTAAAAAAGTCAGTATCACCCTAAATGATAGGATAGGTTCTTTTTCGAAAAACAACGTAAAAGTATTTAGAAGTAAGTATTTGGTTGCTGAAACAAGAGAAATTGTGAAAAAACTTACGGTTGGTTCATCAAATTCATCTGTTTGAGATAAGATTGCAGATAAGAGTGATTGTCGTTCTTCTGAAACACAAACTACTGAACATTAATTCAAATTGTTAACATTCTATACCATCTTTCCGAAATTAGGATTGTAAAAAATAACGTTTTTATTTTACTAGCCGAGACACGTCAAAACTGTAACATAGGATCTTTTACTTCCAGACTGATATAAATTCGCTTCATGTTAAATATTCCTCTTATGCTCAAGAGAACCCGACAGCTCGAGCTAATTCAACTCATGCTTATTCAAACACTTTTACATGATAGAATTGTACACCACAATAATAAAAAACAATGCATTTAACAACATCATTAAAACTGATGAGGCATGCAATAGCTTATATAATCATTCCTTCATTTGGTCTACATACTTTATCTGACAATCAAATTTTCATTTGATTGTGAGATGCAAGTTTAAACGTGTGAGCAGGCTACCTGTCAAGTAAACAATTAGTTTAAACGTGTAAGCAGGCTACCTGTCTGGTAAGTAAGTCGTTACGTTTGAGCATGTTCTGTACGGTGTAGCTGTCGAGCGAGCCAAGAGGAACCTGATTTGGGAGGTCATTGTGTTAGGTTTCCATGGCAACACGGGAACTATAAATAAAACACGCACCCTGTAACTAACATGTGCTGTTTGTGATATCGGAGCTGTGGTAAAGTTACCGGCTTTAAAATTTCTGGCACGATTTTTTGGAGTGCCCTGAACTTTCTGTAATAAGAGCTAGTACCTAGGATTAACGTTAATTATTACCGCATTATTGAGACGTCAGACGAGTTCCTCAGTATACATAATGTGAAGTTATCTCTAGGTATCAATAAAAAACTCGGGGGAGTGGAGACGGAATTAAAAAAAAGTGTATAACCTTGATGAGAGAGAGAGCTCCACTACTTTGTGAGGACTGATCAGACCAGCGGCGTGCAATCTTATCACCACGTGTACTCTGTGGGAACCATCTGTCTTGTTTACCCTGCACATCGCGCGTCTCGCTCGAACCTCGCACAGATTCGTTGTTATTGGAAGATCTTGTGTGATGTATATTGATGTTAGTTCCGGGATTTGAAGGATTCCTTTTCCTATTTTTGATCTGGAATGCTGGTTGTATCGGTTGGGTCGTTTCTTCCAGAGGCCTGTGAATATAAATATTCTTACTAAGTTTCTTACACAAGGCTAAAACTCCCTATTCGTATCAAATTTAGACCTGTGTTATTATGATTTTGAACTAGAATAATGGTTTTACATTCAACAGTCTTGTACAGAAAATTATGAATACAAACTCGGACAGAGTATCCTCCAACTCTTCAGTATGGACGTCCTGGAATAAGTGTGAGATAACGAATATTAACAGATAAAAGTGTCGAACCTACAAGCTGTAAACATTCAGTGTATAAATCAAATCGTGACCTGCCTGATGCAGAAGTAGAACAGCGGCAGTAACAAATTAGCTTATTAAATACAGTGTTAAATGGTTGTCATGGCAACTCACTATCGGAGAAGAATCCTCGTCACTTGACTCACGCAGCTGCAACAGCTCAGGTTCTGAAAGTTCCCGGTCGTTCGAATGTTCCTTCTTGGATGTTAGAGAATTGTTACTGCTTGAAAACAAGGAAAACAAAAATATACGGCATTATAAACTCAGGTAAAATCACAAACTTGAACGAAAGAAGGGTGATCAAGGAATGAAATTAACCTGTTGGATTTGAGGAGTGTCCCTTTTTTTGGTATTTTTTACTCCAGTATTCTGCTTCATTTTTACAACAGATTCTTGTTTTGTCTTCGTGCTATTGATTTGTTTCGGCCTTATACCATTTTCTTGTATTTTCTTTGTGAGGATCTCTTGTTTGTTCTGAGAGCCCTCAACGTGATTAGAACTGGGAACCGGAGCTTGCTTACGTAAATTATTAAGATGGAACTTGTCCTTTCTTTTATTTTTTTCATTCCTTCTTTGTTCCCTTTTTATGTCAAGAGAGACTTGGACTTGTCTTTTTCGTGGCGATTCTTTGACCTTGTGATGCTGACTTTTTTTTGATTCTGGCCATATCTTATCAAACTTTTGACTGGGCTTTGCGTGAAAATCGCTTTGTTTTATAGATTTAGACATTGGAGGAACTGCCTTAGGGGATGATTCACTGTCTGTGTCAGGACCTGTTTTATTAAGCTGATTACGCCAATCTACTTGGTAACCAAGGTAAGAGGTACCATCATTCGTTGAAAAGGTTTCATCAATTGGTTCATCGGAAAGTTGGAAACTATCATCCATTAAAGTCTCATTTTGTGGACTTGTATAACTTGTCACTGCTTCGTTTCTAATTACTATAGAATCGATGTCAGAATTTTCAGGCAGTTTTAGCTCATTTTTATGTGGAGTGCCAACAGAGTTTTCCAACGACAATCTCAAGACATGAGCTCTGTATTGTTTCTGGATAAATGCAGCAGCAGCCATTTCTTTCTCATTTGGTATCTTCTGAGTAGCTTGATTTGGAATTTCGCGTTCCTCTTCGAAATCCAGAAGAACCTTTGATTTTGAAGATTTGAATTGGTGCTGAATCGAGGTGGCTGCTAACACCCGTTTATTGTAGTGCTGCCTGTATTGCTTTTGAATTTTCCTTGCAGCATTTTCTTGTATATTTTCATCGTCAGAATATTTTGTGGCCTGAGAAGATTCTGAGTCAGGAATTGAAATTGCATCATTGCTGACCACATAAGGAATCTCGGTGGAATGCTTCTTTTTTTGTAAATGAGATCTATACTTGTGTTGGATTTTCATTGCAGCTGTATTCCTCTCTGATTGATACTTTCGAAATTGTCTCTGAATACACATAGCCGCAGTGTTTTCTTTCTCAATTTGTTTCGTTTTACGCTTAAGTATTAAACGCTTTCGATATTGTCTCTGAATAGATATGGCTGCATTATTTTCATTTTTAATTTGCCGTAATTGTAAGTGCCTTCGATATTTTCTTTGGATAGATATGGCTGCTATGTTTTCTTTTTCAGTCTGAACACTTTGCCGGGCTTTCAGATGTTCTCTATATTTTCTCTGAATCACAATTGCAGCTTCAATATTTGCATTGTCTACACCTAATATTTGAACATTTGACGGTTCTTCAGTGTCCTCAACTTTATCTGATATCGAATTATGTTCTGCTTCATGCATTTGAAGTCTACTGTAATTTTCCTGTGTTATCTTAGCTGCTTGCTTCAAGTCAGCTTCAAACTTTTCTTCACTTCTTTTCAAGTGTTGGCGGTAATGGTACTGAATCAGCTGGGCTGCATTCTGTTGTCTTTCTCTCAATTGCTTTTTCGAAAGATGGTTCCGGTAATGATTTTGAATAATTAAAGCACTAAGATATTGCTCATCAGTAAATTCAGGATCTTCAGAAGAGAAGGATTTCTGCAACTTTTGCTCCTGGTACCTTCTCCAGTAGGTTTGTATTTTTCTTGCAGCTATATCTTGCTCAAGATCATCTGATTTCAAAGTAACCCTCCCAATGCCAGGGTGGGGTATCAGAAATTCCCCACTGTTTTCCGATATGTGAACGACTGGGATGTTCCCATAATCAAGGTGGTTTATGTTCTTGTCATCAATCTCTGGGCCTTCGGACATTTAGCTGTAAAAATTTATTTGTTATATTGTGAACAAAAACTGTTCCTGGTTAGTTAGGTTTTAGGCGGATGCTAGATTTCTTTTGAATGTGAATACTGCAGCAAAAAATATACAGAAAGTTCGCAGCTACCATGATAATATCGGCCATGCTATTGAGCAATTTTATCCTATGCCATGTACTCCCTCACTTTGCGGATAAGAGGAAAAAATACTCATGTCCCTTAATCAATGATGCCCTGAAAAAGCGGAATCAACACCACGCTCACTATCATTGAATCAAAAAATGCAAGAGAGCAAACCAACAAAACCACATTGGTTACGAAAAACCACCCGGTTCTAGACAAAATAGGAGCCTTCACCAAACCTAAAGTGCATTCTCACAAGAACAAAGCAAAGAAAGGTGTCAAAATGTGTAACAAACCATGCTGTGGCCTCCGCATACAAGACCACAACAATCTTCTTGAAGGAGAACCCATTTAACTTAAAAAAGGGTAAAGTGATAACGGCCAACAAACTCATCACCAACCAAGTCTACTATGTAATCTGCCCCAGATGCAGTGAATTTTATATGGGGGCATGCAAAACACTACGAGCGAGGATGAACCTACAAAGGAACCACTCACATCGTCATTTTATACATCATTAACTTACATTAATACGCAATTCTATTATTATGAGCCTTAGCGAGAGTTAAGATAAAAGATTTAGTTCCAATTTATTAGTCCCCTTTCTTACTATTTGGATGGCAAAAGCTTCTGGTGACTTAGGCCCAGTGGCGTAACGTTGTCTGACTTTGTCCGACCCTCATTCGAAGCGAATAGAGGAAAATAAAATGACGAGAGGGTGCGCGCTGCTGTACAAGCGTAAAGTCGTAGCTGTAGCCAATATGGCACCCCTCGGCGGTAAAAAGGCGCCCCTAAATGGCGCCGTTGGTATTAGTATATGGCATACTTGGAGCTGAGCTATTTGTGAAATATGGCGGAAAATGTAAATAAAAAGTAAAGTTCTTAAACGAAACAGTACACGCGATTTTGCTAGTCGCGCAGTGAATCTTTCAAAATTATCTCATACTTTCTATGACGATTTTGTTGAGTTGTTACCCGACTCGCGCGTGGCTCGGCCAGGCAGCTTGCTGCTCTCCTGGCGAGAAAGTTAAACGGCGGATATCATTTTTTCAAGTCTCACGTTGTCGAAGTGTTACCCGACCCGGGCCGCGCGCGGCTCGCAGTTTCGTTAGACGGATATCATCTCGTCATTGGTCAAGTCTCACGTTGTGACCCCCCGCGTGGCCGCGCCGCGCGCTTATAGCGGCAGCAGGACTAGGCAACGTGTAGCAAGGTCCCGTGCTTCAACCAAAGCCCTTTGGCGCGCGCCGCGCCACCAGAGGTGGCTGAAAAATTTAGTTGCGTACGTACGCGTAGCAGCCGGCATTGCTTTAACCATGCAGTGCCATTTTGCGCGCACAGTCTGCGCACCTGGTTAGATGAAGCCGGCGCGCGCGTAAGCACTTTGTTAGGTGAAATGGTCAGGCAAACAAATCAGTAATGTAACTTGTTTAAATCAAATAAATTTGTGGACTGTGCGTGGCCACCCACCCAACTTTTTATTCGCTTCGAATGAGGGTCGGACAAAGTCAAAAGTCAGACAAGATAAGCAAGGGGCGCGCTCATTTATATATTATATTTATATTATATATAGGCATGTTTTGCGGCGCGCGCTTCTTGCTACATTCTGGTATACCGCGTGTGCTCTCTCGATCAATGATGTGGCGCAAAATTCTATTAGTCGTGTGTACGATGCCTATCTGAAGACTCTTTTTGGTAGCTGGCATAAATAGAATGTAGACAATGTACGAGTCTTAAGCTAAATAGTGAAAGGTGAGTATTATCAGCGGTCCACTTTTATTAATTGAAACATGATCGCTTCGAATAGCATATTAATAAACAACAAAGTTCCACCAAGAAGAACAACATAATATGATTGGCAACATTACTCCCATACCTGATTCCCCTACATATTATCGATATTAGAACTCATAATATAGGTGTTAGTCATTCATCCGATATCAGTCACAAATTTACGCATTTTTCTGTGAGTACGCCCAAGTCCTTGTTTGGCTGATTAATTTCTCTCGGCAGGTGATGCCTGACCACAAAAACTACTATTTGACGACCCTTTTGCGGTAATAGGACGTTTGACCTAAATGAAACAAGAAATAAATGATAATCTACATATAAGATTCAATTCCTTATTCAACTGTTGCAGTCGTCATCACGATATGCGACTCTTAGACTGTGTCCCATTGGTTATTGGAATGTTTGTACTGCAACAAAGGGAGAAAAGAATCCTATTCGACCTGTCAAGTAAACATGATCGCCTCATAATTTAGGCACTATTTATATCGGTCAAAAAGAGTCTTGTCATTAGCAATCGCTGATTGAATTTAAAGTGGCCATATTGAAGTATGGCTTAATCCAATCGAAGAAAATCAATTTATAAAATATCAGCACTTTCTGTACTGGACTGTAATTTGATAGTACATCATCTCGAGGATCGAACACGAAATCTGCTTCCTTAACCAGTCACTGAATCATGAAGAAAGCAAAACATTATTTTCACTGGACTTCATGTATAAACTTTATTTAATGGGCAATTAAGCGATCACTATGTTGTTAAAATGTTCAGCAACTTGACAACTGCAAAGTGACAGCTTTGTCATGCAGCATCTAAAATTCTGCAGCTACCAGCTAAGTGCAGGTTGTTTCTGACGTTTTTTATGTTTACAATATTTGTTATTGCTCCCTGTTTCCAAGAGATATCAGAACCTTCAATGTAAACATAAATTGTCGTGTGACGAAAAGAGCTGCATTTCAAGGTGAGTTAGGGTAAAAGGGATGAACTAGACCACATTCCACGAGCAATTTACAAAGTCAGTATTTTCCGCTCAATTAACCCAGTACTACGCATAACAGGTATACATAGTAGGAAATCACGTGATTTTATACGAACTCTCTGATTGGCAAAGACGACTACAGCAGGGCCCTGATTGGTGGATCTGAGAGGTGATCTGTCAATAAAGCGTGACGTCTCTATTGTGTTTAGATCTCAACTTGTCAGGCTATAGCTGCCTCTTCCTAATTAGAGCCCGTCCCTGCTAGAAATATACCGTTAATCCCGCTAGCGATATATAATCTGGTCTATCCTAAATCTGGTCTATCCTAAATCTGGTCTACCCCAAATCTGGTCTACCCTTAATCTGGTCTACCCGACATCTTACAACCTCCGTGCGGTCCCCCTCCAAGGAAGTGTGGATTTTAAATCTTCAGAACAACAAATCTGATTCTGACACTGGATTTTAAATCTTCAGAACAATAAATCTGATTCTGACACTGGATTTTAAATCTTCAGAACAACAAATCTGATTCCGACACTGGCGGGAGGGGTGGATGCTGGCAGAACAAGAATTTCTAGGTCGGATCAGCAGACTCCGATGTCACGAGTGAAATGATATCTGAGGAAACATTTTCAGAGCATTGTCCTTCTCCGCTGTTTACACCCTTCGTTACACCGTTAATTCGATTCGGCTGAATTCCTGGAATAATTTGTTCCCGAAGAAGCGCCGGGCAGTGAGGTCTCAAATACGGAAGCATTAATTCTTATCGCATTACATCAGTCCTGGAAGATAATGCGATTTCGGCACAATTGAATTTCTACACTCACCTAAAGAAACTGATCAGTATTCGACATGTATTAGGTAATGCAGGGTCGTTTTAAGATGACCACATGTCTCTAAAACATGTATATTTTAAATCTTATATCTCCTCGTCTATGATCTTACACTTTTCTTTTAAAACTAACTGGAATGCTCATCCACTAAATACAAAAGAAGCTTCTTGATATTGCTCTATTGAGACAATTCTGGAGTTTCATCATTTTCAAACGATAATATTTTAATCATAATTTCATTTACTAAGCCTGCTCGCTGGCTTGGACAAGAACTTATGTCATCATAGAGATTATTATAACATTTATTGCTGTCATGCCATCATAGAGAATTTTTACGTCATTTATTGCTTTTTAATCATAAAGAATATGAAAAGGATTATGACTGTCTTCACAATAAGCTACTGCAGAACGTTGATATAACCTCGAAGTTTTTTAAGTTTTACGTTGTTCTCCGATGCGGAGTGACAATTAATATTAAACTAGTTCGTATAGAAAAGACCTACAAAGTTCTCTTATCGAAGACTGACAGGCTTATGTTTCCAGCTTTTTCCTGAGTTCAGGACTCATAAAACATCTCTTCACCATTAGACCAACAACTCAATAATTAGCGAGTTGACGGGAGCTATTGACCAGTGTCGGGAGTTATAACACTATCTGACTATCCCTACATCTACGATTTTGTATTGTAAGATGTAACGTGTAATAATACCTTTACCCCTTCGACATAACCTTGCTGAACCTAATAACTATTTTAATGAAGGAGCAATATCCGCGTCAAAGGGGCCCGGAGTAACACATAAATAAAGATTGGAGCTCGAGTTACAACACTCTGTGTGATATTTCTTTATCATTATTATTGGAAGGGGAGGCAACAATTTCACTTCACAACAAACAAGGCAGTGCATGGGGTAAGGACTAGATTGTATTGTTGAGCAGAGGATCATCTTATCAAGTTTAACTGTAACAAGAAGTCAGAACATAAAAGTATTACGGAAATTACAAGAACATAGGTAACGATTACTCGTCTATAGTCCTGAAGGCCAGAATCCGCCCTGACGATTATACTTGGTTAGTTGGTTATTGGTATTACATGGAGCACTTGAGCAAATAATCGTTAATTAAGTCCAGGGCTCTCACCTTACTGTTAGATGATGGATATATTAACTTTGTTGTCATAATTTAGCTATTCTTTGCTTGTTCCTCTGTAAATCAAGAGAAACACGCCAATACGAAATACAACTATTATGCTTCCCTCCCATATATATCGCTACAAGTAATGTTATTTTAGGAAAGATCAATCTAAAATCGATATCTTGTTACAAATATGCGGAGATCTAATCACATTAGAGGAGCAGAAAGCTTTTAACTTTTAATAGTATCACCATAATCCGTGGAAATTATCGAATCGTTACAACAAGGCCGGGGATGAATAAGTTTTTGAGGTACAGCTGTGAAGAATGATAAAACTTTTTATGATTGTCTGTACTGATCTCTATACTAATCTCTGTACTGATCTCTGTACTGATCTCTGTTCTGATCTCTGCTCTGTACTGATCTCTGTACTGATCTCTGTACTGATCTCTGTACTGATCTCTGTACTGATCTCTGTAATGATCTCTGTACTGATCTCTGTACTGATCTTTATATTGATCTCTGTACTGATCTTTATATTGATCTCTGTAATGATCTCTGTACTGATCTCTGTACTGATCTCTACACTGATATCTGTACTGATCTCTGTACTGATCTCTCTACTGATATCAGTACTAATCTCTGTACTGATCTCTGTACCGATCTTTATATTGATCGTAGTGATCTCTGTAAGTCGTCTCCATCACACCATCTAAGTGATCTCGCTGTTAACCAGCTTTACTCTTTAAACAATTAAGTGTACTCAAACTAATGGCGTGTTCAGATAGCATGTTTTCCCATGATGCATCAAGAGCGTATTATTGTACTACTTTATACACAAGATTTAAGCCACTAATTATAAAAGCTCTAAACATTTACCGCACAAAGCAGTAAGTTCCTAATGGCCTCTGCGTAGTAGGCACCAAATACGTGTATTACAAGAACATTGTACTCTCGCGAAGAGTGGACTATGCACTATACCAAATGTGCTGGTGTTTCCAAGAGTTTTAAAGTAAACTTAGGGCCCAGGAATCAGGATGTACAATATTGAAGATCATATTTGAGTCATTGGTATAACTATATTATAATCGTGTTCTTTGCACTAAATAAGACTCAATTTTCATTAAATACTGTATTATAAAAACTTGAAGTTTATCGGTTTATCGTAACGAAAATTTCGTTAGTCGCAAAGCATGCCGCAATGCAACTACAAATTAACTACAGTGATGTTGTTTTTAATTAGCAGATCTTGCTGTTCAAAGTATCCACGTGAAAATCGAATTTTAAACAGTAGTATAACTACGTTAAGAGAAAATGAAAGCAAGTGATACAAAAAATATTTCTGAATAAAATCTAAAAAAATGGCTGAGGCTTTTTATTAAAGAACTGATTTATGGAAATGCTGTCAAAGCGACGAAGGTTGAAAAATAAAATTTAAAAATTTTACTTAAATACTAGCGCAGCTCAACAACACAACTTTGCCCGAAAATAGTAATTTTCAATCGACATTTTAAGAAATTCCTGACAACTGCTGGACCCAAATTCAACAGCTCGTTTTCTGAAATCTGCTTTCAATAAAATTGAACACCAAAGCAGTAAAAGATATGACCGTGACCTATCAATTATGATTATTGTCAATGTATATCTATTCAAATCACAAAACATCCGGATATCAATGCTTTATGATTATTGAATTCCGCATATAACGACTACTTGCTGTTTTGCTTTCACTGCCACATTGAGATTGAAAGGTAGTAACACTAATTTGCACAGATCTGCTCCAATCGTTTAACATGTACATCATTTCATTTCCGTCGCACCGAATAAAAACGTGTCGACCATGCAAGTTTTAACAAATTTCAGTCTGTGAATAAAAACATGACTTGCCAGTCCATCATTACGTATCAGAAAGTAGTAAGTACAATATAATAACGGAATGAATTATCAAATTAATCTACACTAAGAGGGGATTTCTAACAAGACGTCTTTGGATCTCCTGAGTCTTCGTCGTAAACTGAATTTTTCCGACCCTTTTTTCTAATAGCTGTAGCTAGGAACACAATTCATTCTAAACTTGGAACGTCAATAGAAAAAATCTTCAAATAATAGGGTCGCAAATAGTTCTACGTCTAAGATTTAAACCGACTATGGTGATACTATCTACATCAAATAGTCCCTTCCCGAAATTGCAGTAAAAACCGAATATTAAATATCATTGTACTATTGTTTATGGTGGTGATGGAACACAGTTTAATATGACACATTCCTGACGATCCAACATCCTTTTCTGAAATTAACGAATTCTCGAATATTTTACAGCGTGAGCATCCCTGCTCCGCGCGGAGGATCACACAAATAATATAAAATAAACCATATTGTCTTGATTTGAAGTTGGCTTGGCGTTTTAATTTTCAATCGGAATTCCGGTAATTTTTCTGTCAGCAGTTCTTGACTCACAGCTTACTCTCAAATCATCGCCTGCAACTGGAGCAGCATCATCTCCCAATTTACAAACACATTCCTAGTTTTGGCGCTGTTACACCCAAATAATCAGATCGCTTCCTCTACAAGTACCACTCCTGGTCCTTGGAGGTTGGGTTTAAGTCTGTGTACTCATTGCCAAAGTCCTCTCCGTTGGGCTCTCCCTTCGTTTCCTCCAACTTGTAGCTTCCTTTGTCTCGGAAGTGGAAGCGATACCCGACATACAGGAGGATAACGATGACGATGATTCCCGCGGAGACCACGCAGATGATGATCACAACAGAACTGCTAGTTCCCTCGTCTCCCGTTGCTTTCTCTGTCTCCGTCTCGACCAACTCGTACTCGTTGTTCTGATTATCATTCTTATCTTCTGTTTCGTTATCCACAACAGGGGGAGGATTATCTGTATGGGATTCAGGTTCCTCAGTTTTGTCGACTGGAGCATCAGTTTCCGGCTTCTCTGTTTCCGGTTTTTCTGTCTCTGGTTTTTCTGTTTCCGGTTTCTCCGTTTTAGGAGGAGTTTGAGGTTCCGGTTCTGGTTCAGTGGATGGTTTATCAGTTGGCTCTTTGGGCGGAGTAGTTTTCTTGGGAGTAGTGATCGGAGGTACAGGCTCGGTAGGTTCCTTGGTGGTAGGCTCCGGTTGGGTGGTAGGTTCAGGTTGGGTGGTGGGAGGTTTGGTAGTCGGGCACTCCGAGCTGGTCTCAGGGATGTTGGCACAGGTTCCCTCGTAGTAGGTCACCTCTCCTGAAAAGTACTGAACAGGGAAACCACAATCATCGGCAGGCAGGAGGTTTAATCCTGGGAAGTCAAGAACACTGATACAGCCTTTCAGATTCGGTCCGACAGTCACAGTTGATAGGTCCATTCTTCCAGAACTAGGCTTGCCAATCGGCACGTTCTGACCTGAAATTAAAGGTAAGGCTGTTGAATTTCATATTAAAATTATGTAGGTCAACCTATGTTTTATCCTATGTGATTATCCTATCATTAGTCTATGTAATTGTCTTGTTCTAGAATTTAGGAATAATTTGTAAATGGACTCCGGAAGACAACAGTCGCGGTCAGCTGAATCAGTTCGCTGCGGGCTGCCAAGCTGACGAATAATATAATATAAACCTTTAATACTTACAGAAATAATTTTCTTCGTTTTGTTCGAGTCCCTCTATATCAAGAACAAAGCTCTCGCCAGTTTTTGAAACAGTAATAAGTTTATCGGTGAAGTCGTGAGGCATCATATTGATACAGAACGTTGTAGCTCCGACGTTTTGAGATGATAATGCTGGAAAATTGAGAAGTATGTCAGTTTTAAAGTAAGTGTGAGATTAGCATCCTAACGCGTAATGATTACAGACGTAACAAACAAATCTGCGACTCAAGTAAAACTAAAATTAAAACTCACGTAAAACTTTAACTAAAACTCACGTAAAACTAAAATTAAAATACTCACGTGAACTGATAATGACCATGACGAGCGGAGCACCGTCCATACCGCTGGACATAAGCTGCACGGCCATGTAGTCGTACAAGTCATCTGTACCGCTCGGCGATCTCACCGTTACTATGTCCATAGGAGTTCCGTCACCTGAGCGATTAGACGGTAATTGATTAATAAATGAATTGCCGGATTGTTATTTTCGGTTAAAGATGATCGGGATAGTTTTATTTATGAAAATTAAATATGGCATCTAGTACCTAGTATCTAGATAAAAAAATCATTAATTTATCCATAAAAAGAGAAAAAAAGAAAAAAAGAAGTGTGGTTAAATTTAAATAATGGAACTGAAATTTAGCAAATAAAAGTAATTTAAGTATCATTTGAGGTAATACCTGATGCGAAGACCTCATTGTAATATTTGTAGTCGAGGTTCAATTTAAGCTTTACCAAAGCGTCAGTAAAGTCCGCAAGACTGTCGTATGTGTACTTTAGGGTTGAACTGGGATCGCCGAAATTGATACTGTCTGAAAATGTCACAAACTTTCAAGTTTCAATACATACAAAAATATCAGCTGGGAAAAGGAGGCCAGTTATCGATACCGATTAATGATGGAGGCGATTAATGCTGGTAGTTTATTTAAAGATGTTAGGTACTCACATTCAGCGAGAACAGAGGAGAGCAGCGTCAAGAAAGTTCCTAATAACAACGCCATCTATACCTTCGGTAGAAATATTTGATCAGCCAAGATTATACTAGAACTAGTGAAAATACTTGAATTTGATATCATATACAAACAATAATACATCATTTAACTTAAACTTGATAATTGTAACATCAATATTGAACAATCAATTAGTTAGGAGATGTTAGTCATCTTAAATTCCATATTCACTGCTTCGCACTTTTCAGTACATATATTCTGTCATGAAACCTCATAAAATAGATATATCCCCAAAAATGGATATATCACCAATGTCATCTATACGTGAGACAGTAGAGATATTAGATTATTAGGAATGTATGTTCCGGCACTAATAACCATATTAATATCTTTATGATTATTAAGATTTAATATCAAATCAACATTTTTGTGGCATAGTAGTTGAAAAGCGTATAAGATACTCTCCCACGGAATTGCCGGATAAGGCTCGTAGCACAAATCGTTTATTTTGAGTAATGATCGAAAACTGGTGGATAAAACTTGCCGGATAAGGCTCTCAGCACAAATCGTTTATTTTGAGTAATGATCGAAAACTGGTGGTTGGAAACGTACCGCCGTTTTAAGGGAGGTTTGAATCCTTGAACAAAACGATTCTGAGGAATAAAGCAGAAAGGAGCAAAAAGAATCATATAAGGTATACATGTTTTTAGGTATACAAAGATATAAAACAGAAAAATTAACCCAGGTAAAATACAGGAGATTAAAGTCGAGATGAAAGAAAAGGGTCATCTGATACTGAAACGTGTGTTGCAGATAAAGCAGTGTGCTGACATTACGTTGGTCAGGCATAAGGGAACCAGAATGCAGCACATTTAATTGGAAAATAATTGCTCTCTAATGAGGGAGAAGCAGGTTTTCAAGAGTTCGATATCGCATACCAAATGGCACAGCTCCTTACTACTCATACAGAAATACGGACATTCTTTTACAGTTCAAAGAATTCCAAATATGGCATGAGGGAGATTTGAATCTCAATCCAGGTCGAGGTGACGTAATAGGTGGGACAAGCGAAACAAAATTAAGACTGATTCGCTGCGCAAGCATGCAAGATTTCAGGGTCAGATCAGCGTAGAGCGAGGTAAGGAAACGCTCGGAGATTAAATTTAGCAATTTACACTTCAGAGGTTATATGGGGGAGAGATCGTGATGACCTTAAGTTCTACACCTCTTTCTCGACAAATTGGTAAATGTGTAGATGACGTTGTTAACGTGTCTGTAATCCGGTAAGCGGTAACTAGGTAAAGAAACTCCCAGTATTTATGTAGCTAGGGTAATATCTAGTAGTAAGGGTTATATCGTGTGGCTACGATAGTACAGTGTAGCTAGGGTAATATCGTGTATTACCATAGCTACACAAGATTTCACTTTCAAGGCGACTGACATTACACATAACCTTAGGGCGGCAGAAAATTACTTACCACGGAAATCAAATAGTTACTAGGACTTCATAGAGGTATTAAGAAGCTATAAGAGACTGTGATGCCTTTCTTCGGGCAAAGCCTCATCCTAGAATGCCAAGAATGACACGAAGTCAATAGCCAAAAATAGTAAAATACCAGCCTATAGTATCCCAATAACTCTCTAAACCGAATAACACTTACTGTTTGAAGTGGGGCGTCAAACTGGAGCCAAACCTTCATCAACACCACATAAAACCTTGATGTGAGTAACTCACCATTTTTACAAAGTTTCCGTGAAAACGACCAGTATCATTTCATTTCTGAGAGCTCGGCCAATCGACGGGGCCCATTCCCTTAGCCCGCTTGCTACTCTTGACACAGTTTGCCTTTAAGGTTATGAAGATCAGAAGATCTCATATTGATAGCATTCCAACCTGTGCCGAACCAGACTTAAGTGGTTCCAATTTGATATTTGGAATTTCGATTTCAGCTGCAGCATACATGGCGCGCATTTTTCCTTTTTTCGTTGGTTGATGGCAGTCAAAAAGAAAGCTAAATACTTACACAAATAATAGTTTTGAAGTATTGTAGTCTTGGTTGTACGAAATTTTCCATAAACATAAAGAATAGTTACACAAAGAATAGTTATAAAGTATAGAAGTCTTGGTTGTACGAAATTCTCCATCAAGATTAATAAGAGAAGGCTTGGCCGAATGCCAGGGCCAGGGCTTAACTAGGAAACTTGGTACCTCGTACTGTTCCCATCGACTTAATATCCGCCAAGCCGCAATATTTGGGCGGGTCTGATAGAGCAATTACTAATTACTCAGGCTTGGTATTTATATCAAAAGGGTGCAAGAGAAATGCTGAATACTGTGAAGTTCAAACGGAAGCTCAGCATGCAATCTACAATAATTAAAGTAAGAAATGACCACCCACTACACCTTTTATAATCTGGATCTTGAGTCAGGCGATTAGCGGTTGTCGTCAATGAAGAAAATTTAGACTTTACATCAAAACAAGAGGAATGTGACATCATAGCCCCGTGGACTCTAAGCCGGGACTCAAAGTTTGCGACAAGACAAGCCTACATCCTGTTTAACCTTAAAGAGGCGCCACGTTAGACTTACTATTGGTAATTCCAACCAGGGTAAATAAGCTGCAATTTACCAAATTGTGCTACTAAATTAGGACCAATTAGGATGGTATTTCTAAGTTTGTATGGAAGGCAACGACGACTTGCACGGGCTTGATAGTAAAAACTCGTGACTTAACTAACAGTATCAGACGCTGTTGCGTACCAATTAAGATTTCATGATTAGCGTGCAATATGTCAGCTGCAGAAATACCGATGGTAGAGAAAATAATATTTTCAAGTAATTAGTCCACTATAAACCGGCCAGCAGGTCGAGATTAAGAGATAGGAATTCTCACCTAGTCGACCTATCAGCAAACCAACCTACAACAGTTGTATCACCGTTTAGAGCAACTCGGAACACTATCGTACCAATAAAAAGAAAGGTCCTACACCCCATAGACTTGACAGTGTGGACGGAGAATTAGACCCGTCCGGTCTAGTACCTCTGCAAAGGAAGGGATGACCTGTGTAGGGGAATAATTAACGTCCCACGTTTACTGCTGGCCACATCGGGAAACGTTTTGTTTGGCACCCTGCCAGGTTGCTCTGGTTTTGTGTGAAACACTTACTAAAATATTGTTGTGGTGTCTTTTTAATAAACAAACTCACGAGATACTTTTGTCCTCTTTGTTCTTAAGTTAGAGGACGCCAAACAGCAAACTCTATAGATTTAGTGCTTGAGAGTTGAGATTATACCGTATCTAGCGAGTGAGTGGTATAGATTGTCTCCCGAGCCATCTTTAAACTTAGAAAGTTAGATATACTGAGCACTCGAGATAACTTTGCAGTATGCATTTTATAGTTCCTTGAATTATAATCAAATCGGTCGGACTGGAAGAAAAGCAGCACTTAAATCGGCAGGCAGTAAACTAAAAGAAGTAAATTAAACAAAATTTTAGGGATATCAAAGGTCGGGGGATATTTCCTAGACCGGGGATATGACACTATTTACCCAACTGAGCTAATGAGTACTACTGCCTAGTGCCTGCTCCGGCCAAACCCTCGCACAAATACAGCAGGAAAACTCACACGGAAAGGCGCTGGCTGTTTCTAGGTCTTGGCGGTGATTGTCGCAATTAGATCGCACGTCGTCACTTTCAAAAGATGACAAAGAACGGGGGACCAAAGTCTGAAACCGAACAAGCGGCACTCAAAGAATCCGGAAAATGTCTCGACAAACTAGTACTGATGACGGCGGAAGACACGTGTTGAACAAGCAGTAAAACTGGCGGTCTATTGCCATGAAACTGCGGCGAGAGTGTGAACTGTGAGTTATAACACACCGCCCCTCTCCACCACCTATTGTGTGAAGAGTCACTTCACTAGCATGGAGGGCCGATATGTACATGTGTATCGGACTGTGGTCACATCATAACGGATACATCTGAAGTAGACGGGAAGTGTTGTCGTGCACGGTCAAGGGAGGAGACTGCTTTGACTTTCACGAGAAATTACTGGTATTGTGAAAGAAGAGTTGGACCGAACTTAACAAACGTGCATTATGAAATAAGATGATATGCAGAGTTCACGCCTTTACAGGATTACAAAATCGGAGGCAGTGATCGTGTATTTCGCATAATGTGTTCGCTCGCCAGCGAGGGTCCATCTTATTGACCAGGAATATTAAAAGGGCATTATATGATCATGATCTCATCAGTAATATTGAATTGGCGGTCCCCAACGCCCGAAATTGCTAACATTTGCTCGAGAAATGGAGAACTACCTTACCGAACAGCGGAATATCATGTCCGTCAATACTAAATTATGCGCCGGTATTTATACTATCTTAACAACAATGTGGGCAATGTGAAAATCATTAGCTTCATTGTTTCACATGATGGGCTTATGAAAACGATAAACAGCTAAACAAAAAGCATTGGATCTAGAAACAAGAAAATTGGTTCATGATGAATAGTGCAGCGATAACCGACAACCACATGACTGTGGAACTTTCTACAAAAAATACATTTGATCTGACCTCGCCACGACGGAATGTAATTATCCATACTAATTACTGATATCGCAACGATCGCACAAGTAAGTCGCACACACGCAGAAGAAGTACTAAGTCCAGAAAGTCCAGCCTGATAACTGAGAGGAGGAACACCTGACAGGTACTCACAACTTGATATCAGGAACTGGGGTGTCACGTGTCTCCAGCATCAAACAGGAACCCTGCACGCAGCACCAGCGTAACTAGGACACTTCCGGAACGGTTCAGGAGTCCTATCTGCCCTTACTGGTCCCCCTAGGAGCAGTTTCACGGACAGATAATGACGCTAACCTCACACCAAACAACGTCGGCATACGCCGGGGTCACGTGTAAGGTACCCTCGAGTCATGGGGTGTATAAAATGTGGACATATAATTTAACAAGAGTCACAACCGTATGCTGATAATGATGGGAGCATAATGATAATACGATGTGGGTTTAACCAGCGAGGGCCTGTCAGCGATAATTAAAACCCTGGGAATCGCCGAGATTAAAGGAATTTGTCTCGATATGCACACACACAAAGTGAAAGGGAATACATCTGGAGGCGGCGAGCAGGTTGAAACATTAACTGATTAACTCGTCCAGGAATTTGGAAGTGTTAGTTAAGTGTCATTGTGAAACTTTAGACTAGGTTTGTACAGCTGTTATTGTCCGACATTAACCTACCACTTAGAAGTTGCAGGACAAGTACTTCATTACAGGAACCATGAAGCTGATCTTGTTTCACAGAGTAAATCAAAATCAAGAACTGTCAAAATTTGTACACTTTCGCAACTCAAACTTTCCCACAAAAACTGGTACCTTGATTCCTTAAGTAACGACGTGAGACAGCGCCACGTTAAGTTTTAAACATATTATCTAATTTCTAACATTTACAAAAAGCAAAACGTCGAGAAAGCCAGTCAGACAAACTTTCAGCCCATGTTTTTTCAAAGCACAACAATTACTGGGCCCATGCGAAACTCATCTCTCGAGTAGAAAGGTGAGCACCCCCAAACTTTATCCAGCAATTATACCTATTACGATCCTCTGCTATGATTTGTATCTTTCAATGCAGGCCTAGAATGGCGAATTATACAAACATCTTTGGGGTTGGGTCGCTATGAGGTCACCCAAAAAACCAACTCCCATAAGCCAGCCTAGTCTGTAAACCCAATATTTCCCTAATTCCTGTATTAGCACTTATTATCGCGACATTCCAAATGGTAACGTATGCTGTGACAATCCTCTGAAGCGGGTAACCTATAATTATTCGCGATGATTGAACGACATATTAGTAGGATGAAATCAGGCCCCGTATGACAGATTCAACACAGAACAGCTCGATGTTATACAAACTATGAAATAGCAATGAAATAACGGCATGTTTCGAGATTACACTGCAGTCGCGTGCTGCGGCTGCTGCAGATTTTTGTAATGCGATAGAGTAAACTTTATGCTGCATATTCGAGCCGGGCTGAATTTCACTAGTAGATTTATTAAATAGCAATGATGGATCAGGAGAGGATTTAGCAGGATTCCAAACATCCTGGGCTGGTAGGATGAATGATTAATTTAACAATCGCGATGTGTAACACTGATCCAATTGGAGCGATTCTCCTAGCATTACACAAATCTTTAGCCTGGCTTATACCTGTACAGAGCTCAGAAAATGCTACAGTTACGAAGCGCCTCCAACCCTCGGATAGAAATTTGAGTCTTGAAGACCCAATCATACAACTAGTACAACTGAGCGAACGCCCATCGAATCAAATATTCGAGCTGGCTTGACTAATTCAGGCGGTGGAGAGCACGCTGTGGTACAATATACAAATCTTACTGATTCCAATGTACACACGATGTGTAGTGTGTGATAGTTCTCCGCACAGATGCCAGCAATCATGATAATGATCACACTGCACTGTGCAGAGTATAAATCTTATTGATCTTACCGTCACATAACAAAACTAACAAACTCAGCGACCACTGCTACACTGCCGAGACCTGGTTCCCTCTGAAAACTTGTCTAATTGACAATGAACCTAGTATTTACGTAACACCTTGTATTTACGTAACACTTAACAATGTGTATTTAAATGTACCTGTCACGGGAAACCAGCACCTCCTAATCTAGCACGGTACCTGTGTCCTATTCTCGGACTTGTACCAAACTTCACATTCTTTAGATTCTCAAATTGAATTATTGGATGAATTATGTCGGAAGGACATTCCAGGACACAGTTAGGGACAATATCTCTCACTCACACAGACAACAAGGTCACACTCCTGATTAGAACACACAACTTCAGTGCAACTTCCGTTAAAGTTCCTGGGAACTTCAACTGTCTAGCCTGAGGGAGGGGATACAGCGGACCTATCCCAACAATCTAGAGGCTCCAGAAAAGTCAGGAGGTTACTTTTGAGGTGGCAAAGTGAGGTCAAATATTTGTCCAGTAACTGGAGGAGAAGCACATTTACCTGGCTAATTTGAACGGTAAATCATGGATCATATCAGAAAGCAGAGCTGCAGTTACCAGTGCTGCCGTGTTGAGCTGTTTACAGTAGGTTTAAGGATGGGGTTAATATTATTGTACTGCGGGGATTACCTTCAGCCGAAAATTATATCGAACAAATCCTTAAATCGCAGTGCATTAAGCTGAGTTTTCAACGAAGAAAACAAAACAGGGTTTCTACACCTGAACCAAATTTCTATCAGCTTGTAAACTATTAATTGATCAAGACAAACTGCTGTATACTGAGCGAGACTCTTGCTAAATTCGCAAAGTCACGATCACACAGACACAACACAGATACAATATCCTAGAACTCCACACAGCACGAAACTTTGTAGATCCATGTCAATGAGCTGACTGACGCCAATTCATGTCGACATTCCGTGCGTTCAAACTATGTAAAACCGCATCTCTTTAATCTCTCTTAGTGCAGTTGGATACTATTTGGGAGAGTGCTGAGTCAGGGGGTCAGAACAATTAGAAGGTTTTCTCGAGAACTTGCTCCTTTTTGTCCACTCTTCTGAGTAATAGTGTCCCTTATGCAATATGCGAGCAATTTAGAGGATAAAATTGTTTTTATAGAAAGAGAGAAAGTCATCAATCTCTGTACTTGTAGGCGGTTCTTAGCACTTCACAAAAGCACTGAAGAATCGGAGTCTGAGCTGTAATTAGTACAGAAAATAGGAAGTAGGGAGCTAACATAACAGCACAAAATCTAGACAAACAAACAAAGTTTAAAACTAGAGCTCTATCTTCTCCATTTTACACTGGCGGCAGGGGATAAGTTCTCAATCTGGACGCAGCACAAGTTACACGGTCCTACAACAAGGTGTGAATATTTCCCGGCAAGTTGCTCCCAAATCGACATAATTACCGTAGCCTAATTTTCAAATGTCAGAAAATAAATTAGCCGGAGAGGAACGGAATTCTTTCCCTAAAACTGAGGAAGACGATATCAGGTACAACAACCAAACAGGGAATTTATAACTATGCACGCCATGCTTGTTTTCGACCATCAGGAAAGAAAAGAGGTTGAACTGCAACATAAATCTCGATCGACATACATTTACCGTTTAACTTGATGCAAAAAACAGGCAGAACTAGCTATTTCAGGAATGTAGGCTTAAGCGGCCTGAGTGAATTCTTGAAAAATAACTATATTTCGGTGTTTAAGACACGCCAAACCGTGATACCAGGGCTGTGTACTAATTAGTGTTTAAACAAAAATAACTCGAGAATTGACAAGTCTCATCACGACCAAGGTTCATAAAGCCGGATAAATTTAGTATGTGGCTAACTTTAGACCTGTAGATCGTTGTAAAGCGACAATATGGGGCGAGGGCTTGTTGCAAGAAATAAGAAAACTTTAAGGCAGCGACTTTCTGCGTTCTGTTACAATGATCAATAGTTATTTGTAATATTTAGTTGTCATGTATTAGAGGGAAGCCTATCAGTCATCTACATCACTTGTAAGTTTTAAGTATGACAGAACTTGAAAGTACTTCACACTTTACACTACCAGTAACCATGTCGTAAAGCGCAGATAAGGTGATGTTTTATCAGGAAACATGAACTGCAAGGTTTAAATTATAATGAGTAACAGTCTTACTGTAGAGGGTTTAAAACGAAAATTTCCAGCGCCAAACAGACGGAAATCCTCTATTGAACAAGTCGCGACCATTCAATAAATTTAAACTGTCTGAAAAGCCGATAAAATTCGAACAATGAATAAAATTTTCCTCAAAAGTCAAAAAGATGAAAGACAAAACAATCCATTAATCTAAGCATAGAACATAAGGACACACGCGAACCTGGCCCGGCATGCACACCCACCCCCAGGGTCCTGACCCTCCCCTCACTGTCACTCAACTTCACAGTGAGTGTAACTAATTAGCAGCTGAAGGAGTATGACGTCACACCTCCATTACAGTGTGCAGGAGTGTGTGGATGTAACGAGGTTCTAATGAGACAGGAGAGAAGTGAACCACCCTAATTCCAACTGTCAGCGGAGTGAGCAGACACATGTCACGCTTGTGCGTCTTGAGAAATTTGTTAAACTGTGCAGTCGATTAGACCGACTTTTCTGTACTCTCTACGCGATCTAGTCTTTAAAAAGAGGAAGTGAGTAACACCCAGGCTGTTGTCTTCCTGACTTGATGAAGCAGACGGTAGAGACTGGTTCAGGTCCTTCGGTTGTGAGGCTTCGTTCTCAGAGCTGAACTCTCTGAGAATTAGAAAATCTAATTTATCTTCATGTTTGATAACTAACTCGGTTCAAGTCAAGTTGTTAAGGAGTGTGCGTGCGTGGGTGTGTGCGTGCGTGGGTGTGTGTGTGTGTGTGTGTG
>JH153952.1:7822-23782 GCA_000226015.1 Mnemiopsis leidyi | reverse complement strand
TGTAGTGTGTGTGTGTGTGTGTGTGTGTGTGTGTGTGTGTGTGTGTGTGTGTGTGTGTGTGTGTGTGTGTGTGTGTGTGTGTGTGTGTGTGTGTGTGTGTGTGTCCCTCTCTCTCCCTCTCTAAATACCACAAGTACAAGATCTGGCATGCACTCAAGTACAAGCTGTTCTCATCATGTACAGATTTTCAATCATCTCATTATTGAAACATGCAGTTCATCATGGTTAGCCGCAGTGTACAACACAGAGTGCTCAGGAAGTGAACAGCAAGCCTCCTGTTTGGAGCATGTTTGTTTTATTTTTCGGAGGGTCAAAATATCTAACTTCTAATGGTCCGAATTTGTGATGTGAATTGAAAATTCAATTCATTAGACCATATTGGGATATTCATAAACGATCTAGAGGATGTTTGAGAGAGCTCTTTTCTGAAGTTTGATGAGGTGAATGAGCGACAAAGAACTTTTAACTCCTTGTTTAAACTTCTCAAAGAATCGTCACTAATTCTGACAGGTCTAGGAAGGACAATGTTCCTGCACACAGGAACATATAAATTATAAAATCATATTATAAAACCTCAGGAACCACGTGTTAAAACAGCGGGACTGAGGGATAGAAGTTTTGGAAAGTGACAAACTGCTCCAATATGTAGGTCGCTAGAGAAAAAAAAGTTAAGCAGCTGCAGTGATCTGGTGGGCAATTCTCATGGGATACGATATCAGAGATATATTATATCACCAAATTGTTGTCACCTGTCACTTGGTCGGTCTGAATCATGGCGATTTAAAGCAATTCTTGCATAACACCGCGAAAGGAATTACTAATCAATTATAAGTTGGTCATGAGAAATGTTGGAAATAGAACGTCAGACGAACAAGACGTCAAACCTTTCAAAGTTTTAAAACTTCAACGTTGGACAAATAATATTGTAATCCGAGCTGACTACGTTGGTAAAATAACTACAACGTGATCAAGATATAATCAACAAAAGGACAAATCTAAATCTGGATCTAGCGATGCAGTTAGGATTACACATACAGCTCCAGCTGGCGAACTACCGCACAGGTGCTGACAAGCTGTGACAGAGATCTAATAGCGCTGTGACTGCTAACTGAAACAACAACAAGGGCAGTACAGGGACCCCCGTGTATATAACTTTGTACAATGTACCCGCATATCCGGACTAATGGGAGCAGTAGTACTACTGCACTACCGCATATATGTTACGGTATAGCAGTAACCGGGGCTATTGTACCATGCATCCTATTGTGAAGGAGATGTAGAGCATGAAATATAGTAACTTGTTACTTTACCTAGTGTGTTAGTAAAGAGAGTGTGACAGGTACGACTCTGCTGTAAGCCATTTTACTGTTATCCTTATTTAAGCATGATAAAACTCTTCATTACGCTTTGCTGATAGACCTTGCTCACTGAAGTTATTTTTATTGACAAATTTGGGGATGGATTGGAGCCGGTTTAGGTCTTCCTCAAGTCAAAAACTAGTGTTGTCCGTCAGTCACTGACTCCTCTCCAGCCCCAAATGCTCTTATCTTATATGAATAAATTAAATTATTTCTATTTTACTTATATGTATTGATTGACTGAAAAATTTAAATTTTGTCTTATTTAAATTTTGTCTTATTTGTCTTATTTAGTATCACATGAAATACAACAGGTAGTAAGGTACAATGTGTATAATTACATAGTATATAGCTGAGCTGTTGGAGTGCTATTTCAAGAGTAGAACCCAGCCTAGATCCGCATTTTGGGGCCACTTCTAAACACGGGAACAAATACCAAAAATGACTTTACCTTTATATATTCAAATAGCAAGTAAATCAGGAACAATGGATGAAGCAGGTAGATGAATGAACGAATATCAAGTGACTTACCTGATCGTCAAAAACAAGTTCAATATTCAAATCCTTTGCGTTGATCTGGCTAGAGAAAAAAAATTCACCACAAGTTTACTTTAACATCGGATATCTTAAAATTAGGGGTCATGTCACTTCACGTAACGTTACAACGTACAAGAAAAGAGGTTTATATTCTGAGGTAGTAAGTCCAAATTGATCTCGTCTGGGACGTTTTTCTGGTCTTCTTATCTCACAGCTGGGAAAAAGATAAGAACTGGTCACGAGTGAGAACTCCCTATTGGCCTCTCGTAGCAGTAGGGACAGTTTAAATAGAATTGGTTAAAAATGAGCCACGCTCATTAGGCTTCAATTTGTAGCAAATATTTCGGAATAAGAACCAGTGCGAAAATTTTGAGACGATTTCATTGGCGAGTCAAAAAATTTAAGTCTTGAAAAACTAAATCAGTACTGAAACGATTTACAACAATAATACAGAAAGAATTTCGCTCAAATAAAAATGTGGGCTGGTATGGTACTCATGAGGTTTGAATTCAAACTTTTTACTGCATTCTCAGATTACAGAAAATTTATCGTTACCGTGACAATGGAAGGAAAGTGATGATCAAATATTACTTTCATGCAAGGTTAGTGTATCGATACAAAGCAAAAACATATAATATTATCACAACGTTCGATTGGAATTTATTTACAATTAAGACAAGATCATCAGTCATGAAGTGAACCAAAGATGACTCAGTTAAAGAAAGAGAATAGTACCGGTTCTAGAGAAGTAATGCGGTGGAAAAATATGACGCTTTCTCGGATGAAATTAGACGAGATTAATGCAATCCCACCTAGAGTAAAATGACAGTGAAATGACGGGAATTGAGGAATTAGAATATAATAATTGGTTGGAGATAATATGGGTTTAAGGTTACAAATTACAGTTCAAGTCTACCGGCTACCCGATGGACAGAGATGTATTTAGATTTTAGAGGGTACTAATCCTGGGACTAAGCTACGTAACCAAATGAAATCACATAGGCTCTTTTAGGATTGAAGCGATAAAATCAACATTATGTGCCTGATATTATGAGGTTAAATGTGTTCGGAAAATTACAGTTTATACAACAAATGAACGGAGGGTTGTAAAGTGTGAAGAGCCAGGGAAGGTTTCCCAAAAAAGATAAATCGATTTTTTGTGACTCAATTATTTCTAGACTCCGGTAGATCTACTGAGCTTACCAGCAAAACATCGAGAAAAATTTGCAAATTTTATATCCCTGAAACATAAAAGTTTGACATAATATTTTAGAACTTTGTGTGCAATTTTTAAATACAATAACAAATAGAAGCGATGAAAGAGAAAAAAGTAAAACTCCATATCAAAGAAATGTTTAGCTTTCAGCCTTACCTAATATACAATCCGATTTGCGAGAGGAGCTAGGAAAATAAAATACAGTCCTTTATCAAGGTTAAACAGGCTGGTTGCACTGGTCAAGGTCAGAAACCATACTCGGTGAATTAAGCAAGATTGCTCTGAATCAACAAGATAAAGAGTTAGTAAAACATAATCTGGTTTACAGATCACATTTAGACAAGTCACGCATTAATTACAGACAATAAAGCATCAAAGCATTTAGGGAAATTTCAACATATACAGTAAATATAAGTATCGCCCAATACCCCACAACAAGCGTATTGTTCTTTAATGAGATCATCATAGCAAATTGTTGAATGAGCAAAGAACATAACCACCTAATTCTGGCATTCTTTGTTCAATATTATTCATTCAATATTGCAAGTGAAAGACAAATTTATCTTCAGACAAAGGAAGTAAGATAAATGTGAACAAACTTAAAAATATGACAAACACAGATTAGGCCACTACTTGGTGTCAATTTATACAAAGCCAATTGTATCCATAATATTACAGTCATATAATTACATCACATGGAATGATATACAGATTGGACCTGTATCACAAGGTATGTTTTACTTTTCGAACATCTAATGCAGAATGAAGGTGCAGTCATGCAATAAAAAGTGGCCCATTCAGATTCCATGACCCTGTAAGATAACAAAACCAGATCAAGTGCAGAACAGACAGCTATAAAGGTGGGCTAGAAATGAAGAGAATACAATAGGCTCACTATTACCAAATATTAGGAGTAACCAACATTCAACTCATCTATTTCCTAGAAATTAGTGTCTAATGTGTAAGGGGTCAAAATAAGGCTGTTCTAGACTGTATTTCCTGAAAGAGCATGTACATCTTTGTCGCCTTGCCTAATTGTTTTAATAGCAGAACATCCTGTATTTCTTATATATAAACATCAAAGCTATCCACGATTAACCACTTTTATTTTAATAGATGACATTTTGGTTTATGTGAAGTTTATCTATAAGAGTATCAAGGGCATAAAATATTTACATGTCTTGATCCGTGGTGGCAGAAGCCGGAACATGGGCCAGGGGGCCTTGCTTCCCCCACCCAAAAAAATTTGGAAGGGGAACTCAGGTATCATTTCCCCTCCGCCCCCTGATATTCCGAACTGGTTTTATGATTTATACCTTTTAGACAGATTTTTGTTCTATGAAAAGAAGCTGTGAAATTTCATCAGAATTGTCATTTTAAAAGAACAGAGGGGCAGGGTGCCTTGGCCCTCTCAAAAATTTAGCTTGAGGGGCTGATGTATCATTTGCCCCCTCTCCCATATTTTGCAGTGTTAGGAATTCTGTGTAGGACTTACACTTAAAATTGGAATCGTTACTACCTAGCACAATGTATGTGTTAAAAAGGCATTTTAAAAACTCACCTAACAATAAGAGTTGATGAATCCGGATTTTTGGAGCCAAATTGGAGCCCATGGGACAAAATTGGGACAGTTTTGGGACAGTGGATATTGGTCTTATATTGTGCCCTAGCGACTTTTTCAGTTCATTATGATAGATATGAGCAATATTAACAGCATTTTAACTTTATCAGTCCGATATCATGCCCCAGACTGCCAGAATGAACAAAATTGAACAAAATTTTCAAATTGTTCAAAATGGCCCAAAATGACTTGGAATCGGTCGCGGTTTGTATTGATTCTACAAGTATCTCGCCAAGTTTAAAAGCCCTGTCACACATAGCTTGGCTCCATTTTTGTCCCAACATGTCTCACAAGTATCCTGGATTTTGGATCCAACCTTGGCACAGTGATTTGGGGCCTTAAAACTGTAATCCAGTGCCCTTTGGTTTACTATGGTTTACTATGGACTAAATGAAGAGGACCTGGCAGTAAATAACCCGACATCATGCCCCAGACTGCCAGGTTGGCTCCAAAATCCAGGATACTTCTGAGACATGTTGGGACAAAAATGGAACCAAGCTATTGTGGCGGTTCTAGATGTGACAGGACCTCAAAACTTGGCATGGATACTTGTAGGATCAATACAAACCGATTTTCAGTCATTTTGGGCTATTTTGAAGAAACTGAAAATTTCGTTCATCTTAGTTCATTCCGTTCATTTCGGGAGTCTGGGGCATGATATCGGTTTATAAACAGTCAGGTCCTCTTCATTTCGTCCATATCAACCATAGTAAAGCTGCAAGGCAATAATATACCCTTAAGATTAAATGCTAAATTCAAGCTCACTTACAAAACCTTTGCTTCTAAAATTTAATTACTTGATTAAGTCCAAGTCCTAGCACTCTTTACAACATCACACTTAAGAGAAGAACATAACTTAAATAATTTCCCAAAATTAAATTAATATAAATTGTCTCTTTCCTGATCTTGAACCCAATAAAATAAATGTAGCTGATCAAAAAATCTATATTCCTGGCAAAATGGAAACATCTCTTTCTTTTAAAAAATGGAGTTCGTAGACAAAATCATGTTGTTCAATAAGGAATCTGATTCTTTCAATAAAACTTTGTTGGATGCTTATGTTCTTCGGGAGCAAGACTTCTGTAACAAAGTTAAATGGGTCACCAATGACCTCCACTAGGTTTGTGAATGTGCTGTCTTGGACTTCTTTACATTGAAATCCCACACTAACGAACTCATTCATTAAATTTAATCAGTCTACAGTGATGCGCGGCACATTGAATTAAAACAGTGTATCCCTTTGAAATCACTGTTTTGATAAAGGAGTGGGACACGACGACCACTACGGACCACCATCCTGCTAACCCCATTATATCACTAAAATCTCCCGATTCCTAACTATACCTTAAGCTTTGTTAAGGCCGCTTTGCGGCGAGCTGGGTGGAAAAAATTGTACCTACCTTTGTATATGAACTTATCATTTTAGAGTGCTCCTCACATACAATTATATCTAGTACATTAATGGAGTGTACATTAAAGATAGAAATGCTAGTGCTATTTTGAAATTGTATGTATTTGGTGTCGGAGCATCAAGTAATTTCATTAATGTTAGCTGTGACCAAAAATTTTTGTATGCATTTAATGATCTGTTAGATAACATTGTACAGTCAAAATGTACTCTGATTTTATTTTAAAAATTGCTATTTATTCTCATCATTAGTATTCCTATTCAGAAATATGGTGAAATACTGTGTTTTCACTGACTTAGAATTTACATGAACTGGGGTGTCCGACTTGTAATGATGTAATTATGGTTATTTACCTATGAGTTATAGGGGGGTTTGCTCATGATGACAAATGATGACAGAGGGGGGAGGGGGCAAAAAATGCCGAAAATTTGTTGACGTTGCATGTGAACGACCCATAAGTAAAATGAAGTTTATTCATTGTGCTGAATTACTGTGCGTGAGTTAAAAAATGCTGTTCCTTCTGGATAAATTGAGCACCAACACATTGACAAAAAAGGTAAAAACCTGAATATTGCTCACCATGACCATTTCTGCGCAATATATTGTTTCAGGAAAAGTAGATATTTCTCAATTCATTTCTCATCTAATGTCAATCATATAACTCATTAGCTCAGGCTTAACGTGAACCGAAGTGGGAAACAAATGCATATGTTGCCTAAAAAGCATAATCATCAAGAACGGTGGAAATTGGATTTTGATCTACACACTTTGGCACAGCACAGATTCTATATTTTATTCGTCCAGGTTTATGCCAGTAAGTCTACCGCTCTACACAGTGGTGGATCCACTGAATGCTGAAAAGTCCACAAGAGCCACCAATATTGAATATATTGTCCACAATGCACAAGATTTCGGCAGACTCAGTTCATGATTTCGGCTCAGGTAACTACATATGGCTGCTCCTCAATTACAGAGTATTACTGCAGTTCCATGGAACTCAACAGATTGTACAGCAGCGCGCAACCCCCCCCCCGTCATTTTATTCTCTATTCGCTTTGAATGAGGGTCGGACAAAGTCAGACAACTCAACGGAAGGCCAATGGCCAAGGTTTACAGAATGAAAAAATAATAGTCGATGACTACACTCAGGGTAATTCTTGCCTTGCGTTGCTGCCGCCCCCTTCGGGGCGGCAGCTTCGCGGCAGGTCAGACAATGTCTGACAAGGTACTTCATGACACATTATAATGAGGATCATCCGAAAATACATGGGAACAAAATTAAAACACTTTAACAGATGCCGCCATTGCTAAGCAAACATAGCTATAGCCCTGTGGCTAGTGACGAGATTATATCCGTTTACCGTTCTAACGATGTAACGAGTCGCAAACGTATCACCGCGACAACCCTGTTAGCAAAAAAGACGATTATGTTTGACATCAAGTGATCAAGAATTTATACACATGTACAATTATATGTACATTAGTAGTATATGTTTATTCTTGCTCTAACCAGAGCCCTTTTGCGCGCGTATAGCATGAGCACCTGGCTAGTTGACGAGATTATATCCGTCTACCATTCTAACGCGAACGAAACGATCTCGATCTCGTTTAGCTTTAGCCGCGTAAATCGGGTATCACCGCGACAACTGGTTAGGTGAATATTTATTCTGAAACCTGTAATTTCAGTTATTAGAGCAAGGTTAAACTGGTTTAGCAGATATAAGAAAAATGGTTGCTAGATGTTGCTAAGTTGCATAGCAACTACCGCGAAGCGGCAACCTTCAGCGCCGCGCCGCGCTGCATAAATGCCAAGATGAGAGTCATGTTTAATAAATTGGAATCGAGCGCTAAATTTTGTCTTATCTTAGGCTAGGGGCAGCCTGTGTAAGTTTTGCTTCAGTTTGTCGTTCGTTTACTATGCCTCTCCTGCATTGCTTGTTTTCGGTGCGAGAATAGCAAAGCGATTACAGTGTTTTGCGAAGCCAAGCAAGCAACAATTATTAATACTATGATGAATGAAGTAACTTTAATGTTTTTTTGCTGATATGTCAATACCTTAGTCATTAGTGTTCGTAAATTGTAGTTTTATTTGCATGATATGAAAAGTTCAACATTGCAATATATTTGACTTTTGTTTTGTTAATATGTTAATGCACGACCACCCGCAACCTCCGCCAGAAGTGCAGAGAGGCTGCTTAGGATCAATTAACAGGGTCAAATTTCTTTTCTTGCAGTATGGCTTCGTGCTGGAGGATTTGAGCCTAGTGTCCTGTCAAGGGAATAACCCGGTCGTATTGTGACCTAAGTAACTACGTTTAACGTTTAGCGCAGGCCGAAAAATGTTTCTGCTTTGAGCTGTTCATAAGCTTGATGCTCATACTCAGTTCTCACTGACCAATGAGCTGCTCCAGATATAGATGGTACCAGGGCATTCATTTTCCAGGAACTTCTTTTCGGTGTGTTTGAGAGCATGTTCAATGTTCATGCATGATTCATGTCCATGACTCAGTTTCAAATGTCTTTCCTCTGCTCACAAGGATTTTTCGATGGCCAACTTTGCATGTTAAATTTGTCTATTTTCAAACTTCTTTCATTGTCAGCCTCTGGACGAATGTGCTAAGAGTCTCGTGAGAAACAACTTCTTTCGGTTGATCTTGTCAAATAAACTGAAAACGGGGATTGAGTGTTTAATGAAAGGGTCATTTGCCCAAAGACATTCAGTCTTTCTCGGAGCCACTGCAGTACTAAGACACTACGAAAATCAGTGGGATTTGGTTACAAAACCTAACTTTGCTGATTAAAATTTTCAAATCTTGACAAACGTGACATAGACCTCAGAATTTGCATTCAATCGGATTAACAGGTTTCTTGCTGTAAATAATTTGATTCATGTACTATTTGGACTGGACATGATGACGTATATGACGTTGTCTCTAAATAAATACCAGCTGTTACTACAAATAAGACGTAGACATCAAAACGGACATGTGCAATCATAGGAAGGAACTAAATTATAAACATAAAACACCACAAGCATGGAGTTGGACAAGTGTTTCCTTACACTCTCAATAGCTGAACTATTCTCTTACAATGCGACAGCACAGGCTTGTTCAGTCAACATAGAATCTTTCTGTATTGTATTTAATCCTGGAGGCACAAGCAAGCTTACTTAAAACTTGACAATTTTAGGGCTTTGCCCCCAAAATTTCGGTATTTTGTTGTTTGGCCCTTGCTGTGCTGTCACCTAATCTGGAAAAACATAATCTGGAACCCCTATGGACAATCCTTGCTAGGTTCCTGTGTCGGAACATCGTGACTCAATTCCAGGAGGTATCCCAAAACACTAAGAAGCTCCTCCTTTATATCTAAATTGTTTGAAAAACATTTTGTGTTGAAGTGTTGCCAAATTTGAAGTTTCAGTCTTTCATTCATCAAACGATTTCTTATTCCAAATTCGAAAACGTTATGACCTTAGACTGTGACCTATTATAATTAGACTGATAATGATATATGAATTCTGCCATTATCTTAAATTTGTGTCATAAGGCGATGCTATGTTCATCAATATAAAACCCTCATACCCTGTCCTCTTCCCCTTCAGTGTTTCGTTATAACCAAGTGGTATTCACAGCATACATATACATGACGATATAGCATATGTGGTGACCGGACATTTGTCCGAATGGACGTTTGTCCGAACGGACAAAAGCCTGTGCTTTTCAGAGCAGGGGAATTTGGTGGGTAGAAAAGCCTGTGCCGCCTTTCTCTTGAGAGACTGCTTGGCTTTAAAGACAGAGTCGTGGGAGTGGTCAGGGACAGGAGAAGTCAGCTGGTCGTCGGGGCTCTGCAACCCTTGCGAAAGTATGCACACTTCCAGTAGGTAGTCTCGTTCTTCTTCTTGTCCAGCCAGTTCCCGCTCTAATGTACTTGCTAGTAGCACGTGATCTGATTCGGACAAACGTCCGGGAAACGGATATTTGTCCGAACGGACATTTGTCCGAATGCCTGTTAACAAGCATATTCGGACAAATGTCCGTTCGGACAAATGTCCGCCAATCGCTATGTCCCTTATAAAAGGTATTGAGTCAGTTGACACGTGTTACCGATAATGAGATTGGTAATTACGTAACATCTGTCGCACCAAATACAAACCGTGGACATAAGAACCTTCGCTCGAAATAACCAAGATTTTTAATCTTCCTGCCCTATCTTAAAACTGTGCTAACATGTATACACATACATCTTATAAAATTCTATAAATTTCAGTGTTATCGTTTTGGTTAGCTGTTTGTATATTCTTTAAGTACCCCAACAGGCAACATGTCCAGTAAAAGTCGTCTCTATCTTTCTGGACTTGGTCCGAAACCTGACAAGAGGCAAGTAGAGAAAGAATTCTCTAACTATGGCCGGCTAGACGACGTCTGGCTCGGCAAACCGCCCTTTGGTTACGGCTTCGTCCAGTTTAAAAGCAGTAGTGATGGTAGGTTACCAGTTAAACCACTTGAATAATATTGTCTTCTTTTATAGCATGGCTACGCTCTATTTGTCCAACTTGGGAGCGGACCCAGATAAGCGTAAGGTAGAAAAAGAGTTCGCATACTACGGGACCGTGCGTAGCGTGTGGCTCAGCAAGCCACCTTACGGCTATGGGTTTGTGGAGTTCAAGCACACTCGTGACGGTACGTTTCTCTCGAAAGATGCTCACTACGATTATCACAATCTCAAGCTGCAGCATGCTTGTCGTACAAAATCTCAAATTCAGTTTCTCATTTCTGTTTTTCATTTCATAATATAATTGTTGTTTCGCTTCCTTAGACAAACAATTTTTAGCCACTGTGTTAGAGATTTGAAGACACTGAGTGTGCTTACTGATTTCACACCACAACATGCTGTAGGCTCTGCTCGGCCCAACTTAAGGAAGTGAACATTATTAAATTACATACTTATTTCAGCTGAAGACGCTCTGCGGGATATGGATGGAAGGAAGATAGACGGATACAGGATCACCTGTGACTGGGCGCACTCAAGAAGAGCTACTGGTCGTTTTGGTAAGAAATCACTCTTTTGTGCTATCTCTCAGAATTAAGCCCTAGCCCCCTATAACCCTGTATAAGTCTTGAACTGGATTTTGTTTGTCAAAGTATTGTTTTATAAAGCTCCTGTTGTCAAATATGACTGTATCCCTTACCAGGAGGCGGTTTCCGAGGACGAGGACGAGCCGGTCCGGACGACAGATGTTTCGCATGTAACCGTTACGGTCACTTCGCTCGAGATTGTCGCGGGTATGTTTCTCATTATTGCTACACTGTTTAATTTAACCCCGCAGATAAATTTAGCTTGTCACCTACAGAACATACATGTCAAGTACACGTGGCTCTGAGAGGCTGTGGGAATATCAAGATCTGGCGTGCTTTCTGAACACGGAAAACTACGAGAGGACAGGAATACCCTTCTCATCGGCCGCACCCTCACGTGTTATTTCTATCTGTGTCTTGATGCGTACTGTACAGTATTCGTAATGCGTTTTTCAGCTGTGTAAATTTTGAAATATCTGATTGTTGAGCAAAATAAAAAACCAACTTTATATTTCGAAGTAGTGTGCTACACATGCTGGGCGCACAAGTGGCGTGAGCCGTACACACACACACAAGGGGGCTGACACACGCGTACAGTACACGTGACAGTGATATAGTAATGTTTTGAGTGAGAGAACACACACACAAACACACAGTACGCGCACTAGTAGTGCCGTTGTAAGGCCACACTCAGAGCAAGTACACAGAGCAAGGGTGCTGCCTGACTTCTGCGAAGGTAAGTCTATCATGCCCGTCTGCAAATTCTCTGATTCCCCCCGGAATCTTGTTTATTTGTCTTCTGCTCGGGAGGTGTGTCGGGGCGAGGCCTGCATGCTGCTGGCACGGGCTGCTTCTTGCAAATGGCACAAAAGTACGAGTTGCCAGCACAAAAGAGATCTCGGAGGAAATGGTGGTTTTGAGATAGAGGTATTTGGAGCTGCGTTGGAGACATATACGAAGAAAATGTGTAACAATTTTGAGGAAAACAATCATGCAAAGTCTCCGCTATCATACAGGACGAATAAGTGTTGGGATGGTTTTTCGGAAAGTTCTGATCAAATAGAGTTTGACATAGTGACTTATTGAAATGTCTCTACGAATACCGTTGAAATATTCCGCCTCCTCAATTTTCTACATATTCTGGTGCATGAGTTGATTTCTGACCTCAAGAATAAGAATTCAGCTTCACTGAACTAAAATCTTGTCCAGGTCTAGAACCGGCTGGTCACGATCTCGGTCCAGGTCACGGTCACGCAGGCGATCCAGGTGTGTGAGCTGCTTTACTATGGACACTAGTGAAAAATTCTACCTTAAAATTTATATTTAAGTTAATTCATCCGCAATGTAAAGTTTTTATTCCTATAACATCTTATTTCAGTTCCAGTCGATCACGCTCGGGCAGCCGTTCGCGATCTCGCTCCCGTTCCCGCTCTGGTTCCAAGTCTAGATCGCGTTCCAGATCACAGGACCGCAAGAGGAGGTCCCGGTCCCGTGACAAAAAGAGAAGGTCCAGAGACAGGAGATCCCGCTCCAAAGACAGGAAGAGTAAACGTCGTCGATCTGGATCAAAATCCCGCTCCAAGTCTCGTGATAGAAAGTCGAAGTCAGGATCTCGTTCTCGTGACAGAAAGTCTAGGTCTAAGTCCCGCGATAGGAAGTCCGCAGAACGACGCTCTAAATCCCGAGAAGGCGAAGGTGCAAAGTCAAGATCGAGGTCCAGATCAAAGTCCAGATCCAAATCGAGAGAAAGGAGTACTGAGCGGGACGACTTAGCATCTGAAGTTAAGGATTCCGAGGAGAAAAGAGACGAAAAGTCGAGATCGAGATCGAAATCTCGTTCTCGTTCCAGATCCAGGTAATTAGTTTAGTTTGATGAGATTAATGAGCTCCGATTCTCCAGTAAACGGTAATTTATTAAGGCTTCAATGCTCTTCTTACGTAAGACTTGACTGTGATCACCGATGTCTACGTTAAGGTGAGACGCTTAAAACGTTAAAAGGGTCGAGTTGATGAATCCGGATTTTTGGAATCAAATTGGAACCACTTGGGACAAAATTGGGGCAGTTGTTTTTAGGTCAAATTTCATGCCTTGACTTCTTCGGAAGGTGACTATGATTGGTAGGGACAATGTGAAGAGGACCTGACCTTTGGTAGCCCGAAATGGACACGGTCTTAGTGCTCCAATTCACTGTCCCAAGTTTGTTTCCAAAATTCAGGATGCTCAGGAGAAAACTTGGGACCATTTTGGAACCAGGCCATTGTGAACGTTCTAGACGACCCAGGCCCTCCAAATTTTGCAGGGACACTTGTTAGATCGATACAAACCTATTTCAATTGGTTTTTGGAAATTTTGGAAACTTTCAATAAATTGTTTATTTTTGTTCATTCCGTTTATTCTGGGAATCTGGTAGTCATTTCGGGCTACCAAAGGTCAGAAACTGTTCACATAGTCCCTACCAATTATAGTCAACCTTCATAAGTCGCCGGAACGCGGTGTAAGTGCCCCAAAATTCGGATACTCAGAAGGAAACTTGGGACAATTTTAGAAACAAGGCCATTGTGAACGTTCTAGACGACTCAGGGCCTCCAAAATTTGCAGGAACAATCGTTAACCGTTAACAACATATGACGTCTAAATGGGACAGATATATGGGATCGATAAATTTGTTAATTTTTGTTCATTCCGTTCATTTTTGGGAGTCTGACGTCTGTGATATGATATTGCCTAGTTGTATGTAAAATATAACAAGTTGTATGTAATATATAACAAGTTGTATGTAATATATAACAAGTTGTATGTAATATATAACAAGTATCTAGCATTATCAAAAGAGGAAGCCGCGGGAACCCGTCCTAGTTCACTGTCCCAATTCGGTTCCAATTTTTCGGATTCATCTACTGAGGGTCTACAGGAATACAAGAAAATGCATGCCGTACCCGTAATCGTCAACATTTTATCACGTATATATACGCGCGCGCACTGTGTTTCGAGCATTTTACCATTCGCATGTCCGAAATGAACAACATTCTCGATATTGCCTCAATTTACCAGATACTTGTTTTTTAATCGCAATATTTCAGGAGCATGGATTGAAGCTACCAATGACACCGCTGTGCTGCATACCTGATGTCCATCAACACCACATTCCCGCTTGTCTTTCAGTAACTCATTCTGACCTTGATATGAACACATGATATGATCACTTTTACTGATGGAAATTTCAGCCAAGTTTTACATTGTTTTAACCACAATTAAGGTCTTTGGGCCTAAGTTTCCACTTTTCAGCCAATTTGATAGTTTTTTGTTGTAATATGTCCACTGATGTTACTAAATAGATATTTGTTTGATTTGTTCACATTCATAAAATTATTACAAGAAATATGAATAACAATCAACGTCTGAAACAAGCTTTACATCTAAACAACAATCGGTCATGCCTCACTGAATGTATTTGACATAACTATCTTTCTAAACGAAATTTCAATATCAAACTTATGTAAGTGACCGCAAACAGCGGGGACACAATTCTCCGAAATGCTAGTGTACAATTGTACGTAATAAAAAGTAGATCTCAACATTCCTTTTGTCTTACGACTACATTATAAACGTTCTCATCACGTTCTTTGAACGTCCTGCATGTTCTCATACTGGAGATTAACGTATTGTACGTATCCGTCAGTGTTCTCGTAGAGCGGCTGCTCCACTATGTCCGTGCTTGGATCGTATAAAAGTCTGTCTAAATCAGCAAATGTTGGTCTATCCAGCGGGTTTGCCTCCCAACATTTCAAGATGGTTTTGTAAACGTCCAAGGGGCATTTCTGAAAGGCATTCCAAAGGTATTATAAAATCAAGTGTTAAGCATGTGAACTACCAGTTGGCAAAAGAGATTAACATTAAATAAGTTATCTTTTAACATAGCGTATTTCAATGTAATATACCTCTGGTTTGGCAAGTCGTCCACCTTTTCTTATCCTCCTGAACGCATCTTCGTTGGACTGTCCCGACCAAGGATTTGCTCCATCTGAGAAGACCTCCCACATGGTAATACCACAACTCCAGACATCACTGGCGCTGGAGTAGCTAGCTCCCAGTACACCCTCAGGAGCTGTCCACTTGATAGCAACCATCCCTCCCTGGTGGGCAGATGGTTAGCGATAAATTCAACCTGTTATACGTCTTATTTGCCACTAAGCTGCAGGAGTCGGGTTTAACACCGACAAAAACGACGTTTCCTTAATCTACAAGTTAATGTAGCCGTTGAGCCATGAGTATTAGGGGTCGTTCACATATGACGTCAGCAAATTTTCGGTTATTTTTTGTTTTGACCCCCCTTCCGTCATCATTCATCATCATGACAAAACCCCCCCTAAATGTCAGAGGTAAATTAACATAATGACATCATCACAGTCGGAACCCCCCCTATTTCGTGTCAAAAAACTTGATTTTTGGTCTTTTAATTTGCAGTCATTTTTGAAATCTCTATACTATGTCAGTGAATACACAGTATTTCACCAGATTTCTGAATCAGAATTTTTGCTTGAAAATTTTCCTTCTGATTTTGCAAAATTCTGATAAAAATTTTCAAAAGAAATCAAAATTTTTCAAAAAATCCTATAAATCCTAAAAATTTTTGATGACATCATCATTGGCCAAACCCCCCTCCCCCCCTCGTCATCAATCATCATCATTTTGAAACCCCCCCTCCCCCCTAGGTGATGACGTCATATGTGAACGACCCCTTAT